>JAVHYY010000176.1:0-60731 GCA_035221665.1 Okamejei kenojei
TGGGGGTTGAAGGGTTGGCGGATAGTACATTGGGCATGGGTTGTGGGTTGTAGGTTCTGGGCAATGGGGAGGGTTTTCGGAGGATCACAAGATGGTCGGTGGGGGGGGAAGACGTTTGCAATCTGGCTGTGCGAGTGTAATCGATGGCCGATCACAGGGGAGGTAGGGACCACACCGAGTGGTCATGGGGATGAGACGGGTTGTTCCCGAGGTTTCGAGTGGAGCACTCTCGGGACATCCGCTGGTTGCGGGGATAAAACGGGGGTCAGCTTGAGTCCAAGGGATCGCATTATCAAGTGGATTGGCTGATTCACGGATAGTTGTGGGTAAGGACAGATACGGAGGTGTCTTGTCCCGTGGGGAGAGACAGCTGGGTCCTGGATTAGTGGGAATTGAACAGTAACCACCAGATGAGCATGAGTGGTCTGATGCTGTGCGTGACTGGAAATCCTACACGTGAGTGCGCATGACATGGGTTCACACCCCATGGTTTTATCTCAACATCGGGGGACAGGGAGCCTAGATATGATCACATACAAGACCGGTATTGAAAATTCGGATAGTGTAACTCTCCAGTTTTTTGTCCATACAACCTCCACAAAGTTATGTGCTGTGAACAGCGGCGTATCTGTAAAATATACCTTGTCACAGCACGTATGGCTCCACCATACACAAAGAACCTCCTGCTCTGTTTCACCTTATCTCATGCTTCGGTTACAGGTTGTTTTCCCCTCCAGCTGCAACAAGACTGTGTCTGTCACCTCCCCTCTCCCACCGGATGAGAAGGGTGACCGGGAATGAGTGTCGTGTAAACATGTAAAATTACCCGGTCCCTCAGGGCGGGTGGGAATGTTAACTAGCAGTGTATCACAGTAGATCACAACCATACTCTGCCTGATCGGATCAGTCAGTGGGATCTCCCCTCTCCCGCCCGACCCACCACATAGGGAACACTCCCCACCAGGCACAGACTGCTTCTGAAACCAGTCTCCTGTGCGAGCGAAATCCTGGGTGCAGGTCTGGAGTTACGGGTACAAGCAGAGGATGGGTTTAGAGAGAGATAGATACACATAATAATGGGATAACTTAAGAGGCCATTGGACTATTCTTCTGCTCCTATCACTTAGAACAGGAATGGATAAGGGGGAAAGACCTTTAAAGACCGAATGAGAATAGACGTTTTCGAGCGCGCGAGAGAGTGGTGAGTCTCTGGAACTCTCTCCAAAGATTGGAGGAGCCATTCATTGGCTATATTTAAGACGAGTTAGATTTGGCCACTTGGGCTAGGGGATCAAAGTATGAGAGAAGGGCAGGAACGGATAATGAGTGGAATATCACTATCAATTGAATGGCGTGCGAGTTCAGCGTGAGAGCTTAATGGCATACTCATCACCTAAGTCTATTTTTCTAGACTACAGTGAACAGAAGTCTTAAGAGCAACATCCACAAATCATTTCCTTTTCACGTAACAAATTGCGTCACTTGAACATTTGTTTCTGAACTCCATAAAAAATGGCAAAAATACAACAACCTAAGCTGGCAAGACCCACACATTGTGTTATAGTATTACTATAAAAACTAGTAACATAAAATAGTGAGGAGTAGCCAAGCAGAACATTCAGCCAATTCAAGCCTCCCCGCCAGGCAAGTTACATGCGGATTAATACCAACTAGTATGCCCTTACCTCCTTCTCTCCATAACCCCTATACCTATTACCACAGGGACAACATCCAACCACTCTTAAATAGAATATTACAATGTATCTAAGAAACCGAAAATCTCCCATTGATTTAAAAATTAATGAGATAATGCAAAGATGATTAGATTAAAATCAACATGAGAACAGGAATGACCTCACAGAGATAGCTAGTGACCGAGATGTGCCAAACTGTGTAACAGGATCATCAACTTAGGCCCTCAACTCCCCAAAATACTCCGTTTGCATGTCCACACACCACCTCTCACCCTTGATTGTTCCCCCACATTCCCCTACCCCAATTTACACCTGCTCCCTATGAAACTCTTGAGAATTCCTGCTCAGTGTGCATCCTTGGGTCCTTTTTCAACAATTTACCAGCTATGCATTAAAATAAAAATACCCTGTTCTACTTCCACACATTAAAAAGTGCAACCCGTCCTTCATTCATATTCATTCCATAATGGCTCTCCCATGATTCTCCAGCATTGCTTGGTTATAATCACTTGCATGGACACAGAAATAGTGAATGATGTTTTTCTCGCAACAATACTGACCGTGTACCCAACACCTCCTTACCATTCATTTTCCAGTTCCGTGTACGTTTCATACACAAATACTTCGTTCCACCTGGCCCCCGTAAGTTTTCATAATAACAAGGCGTTCGTTAAATCCTTACTTTTACAACACACTACAATAAACATAAACCACGTGAGAGGAGCGAGCACTTTTGAAAAACATTGGTTTACTACATACAAGTACAATTTAATTGAACGTTTGTTTACAACTGGAACTCACTGAGAACAACGTTGTGTGGTCGAAAACATACAGCACGATAAAACTTTGTTTTTAAAATAATACAACACTGAAAACAATTTTTAACTACATAAAGCACTAGCGAAACAAACTTTTTGGTGAACACATACAGCACGAAACAACTTTGTGGTATCTAAAGTTCAACACTGAAAATTACTTTTGGTAACTACAAACATACCTGAAAATGCACGTAGCTCGCGCCCTACGCACTCATTCACGACCTACCACCTAACAAAACAAATCTGAACATTAATTCCTTCCTCACATTGACGTTATTCCCTTTTAGTTTATGTTAAATTTTTATCTTTATTATAAATTAAAATACTTAACCATTCCATAAATTATATTTTTATTATAAATTAAAATCGAGCGAAGCGCCAGTAACATCATATCTTATATAACTCATATCTCTCTCACCATTTTGCACTGAGCGCTCGATAAAGGAAACGTGATCCTTCGACAATAAATTCTTTCCAAACCTGAAATCGCATCCTTTACAACTGACCTTCCCTATTTAACCTCCCCGGTATTGCAGGGCATGCTACGTCCTCTTATTAATTCACTCTGTTCACACACCTGTATGTTCAGTTTTGTTCCCTAATTTAAAAGGTCATTCTTTGCTATAGGTGCTGCATAGTTACCAGTTTTATTGCCCATCGACTGTCCATATGTAAGAATATATTCTTTACACTCCAAATTTAAAGATGAGCAACTCATTGAAATGTATAAGATTATTTATTGGACACTCAAAATCATTTCCCGAGTTGGGGAAAGTCCAACAAGCCACAGTTTAAGAATTAAGACAAGTCATTTAGAACAGACGAAAACTCTTTTTCTCAACGAAGTGGTGATCTTGATTCCACTGCCCAGCAAGCGTAGGTTTGCCGGATCTGTCAAAGAGCTAATATCTCTTAAAAATTGCGAGCCCCACATTAGTAGCAGCAAACTGTACTATTGAGATCACCATGATCACATTAAGCCTCTTATGGGCCAAATCCTACCCGCACCTATTTGTAATATTGTCGAATGTTACCCACATTTCCTCGCACCAACTAAACATATTCAGCTTTCTCTCACTGTGTCTAAACTCACAACTACCATCCTTGAATCTGCTGGTGCACCCGCCTTTTACCAAACCGCTCACATGCATCTCTTAGTCTCAACCAACGTTCTAAAGGTGTACAAATAGTAATATTTTGCATTCCCATGCTACCCCAACAGTAGCATCTCCTTTCTTCACTGCGCCCAAGCCCCAAACTCTCAAGCGTGCCTTTCTGTTCTTTTAATAAGTTTCTCCCGACTGGATCTTTCCGCGCGAGCGCACTGAACCTCTTCCTCTGTATCCTATGACCCTTATCCGTAGATTTTCTGTTTCACCCTAGTCCTGGCTGTACGTCTAGTGTGACGTTGTTATTGTAGCCACCTCACCTCCCTCCTCCACTGAACACCCATGAATTATCAATGAATAAAAAGATCACGCCCTCAAACATCCTCCAACGGTTGCAGTTTATTGATACGCACTTCACTCATCAAAACATTAAAATCATCCTTTACATATATAATATTCAATTACAATACGTTGCAACCCTGAGATTCCGCCTTATACGGATAAATCAGGGAAGTGGCGCATCAGTGGATAACTAGGAAATCAGGCTAAGTATATCAAAGAAAAAATGAAAGCTACAAATTAAGCCAAAAACAGCACCTACCTGGACTGAGAATCAGAGACCAACAAGAGGAACAAAGGCTAATTAGAAAGAAAAATTATAAATATAAAACTCCGAAACATAAAAATGACTTGCAAAAGTTTTAAATTCGATATTATAGTAAAAGATTATAAAAACAAATGTATCCCTTCAACAGAAACGGTTGGAATTGATCAGATCAAACATGCAGACCTACATAATAACACTTTGGTTCTTCTTCACTAAGAAGACATAAATAATTTGCTTGCCAAATAACAGGGATAACACGTAAAGTATGAGGAAAATAAATACAGGACCGAATAGTGGCTTATTAAATTGAGGATTAAAGCCGATAACCCCAGCCAATCTCATCCAGTACGTAAGAATACGCCAAAATACAGAAGCCTTATGATAATTGTGCTAATCCGTTAAGTCTATAGTTCCTATTTGAAGGTACTAAATAAAATTAAGGTAAAAAATAACAAATAAAAAAAAAAAAAAAAAAACATAAAAATCTAACAAAAAAAAAACAAAAAAAGACAAAGAAAAAAACCCCACTGTTTTAAAAAGGAGGGAGAGAAAAAGGAATTACTCTACTCTCTCTCTTATACCTACACATCGAAGTGGGAAATTGCGAGAGTCAAGTAGTAAAAGATTGAAAATGTGAAATCATTGCAATTCAGCTTGATTTACGAATAAATCATTCTGTCGTAATCTTATTGAATTATTTGAGAGTAACGTATAAGTGGGATAGGAGAATCATGAAGTGTTGTATCTTGACTTTCAAACTTGAGCGTGCGCCGCGTTTCCCACAACAAAATTTGTATACAAACTTAAAGCACACGGGTGGGATGGATTTGATGAGATAAGAACTGGCTGCAGACAGAAGCTAAGAGTAGGAAAGGTCCGTTATGACCTATTCGAAGCAGACAGTGACTAGTGGCTGCCGCAAGGCTCAGGCGCCGCGTCGCAAGATTGACACTATCCAAATGTAAGGATTTTAAAGTATGAATTCAACTTCTCAAAGTGTGCGATGAACTCGAAGCTCATGGTAGCGGGAAGTGCTATGAGCTGTTACGTGATAACTGGGTTTGCAAAATGCATTGAAATGCATATTTAAAAAGATGTTGATATAGTGAGTTTCCACTGGGGAATTATCTGGTATTACTATGATTGATGTAACCGATTGCGTGAGCTTGTAGCAGCGAGAACTGTGCAAGGACATAAGTCTTTGAATGTACTGGCATTCACAACTGATAATGAGAGGTTTAGATGCATTCATCTCACAGATGTGAGTACAAGACAGAGTACTAATCATTTGTACAAGTCGTGGCCACACCCGGAGTATTGCTACAGTTTTTGTCGCCTAATCTAATATACCTTTCTTGCCATAGAGGGTACAGTACTAGTTCACAAAATGATCCTAGGCACACTTCCATGGAAGAAAACCGGATTAGACCTTGGCTTGTAACCGCTGGAATTAGAAATTGATGTGATCTCATAAGACTTACAAAATTCTTAAGTTGGACCCACTAGATGCAAAATTGTGCCCATGTTGGAAGTCCAAACAATCACAGGTTTACGATAAGGGAATGAATCTTTGTTGGCCCAATGAAAAACTTTGTCCCACACGATGTGATCGGAATCTCTGGCGCACATAGGGTAATTGATGGCCATCGTGACATATTTAAAAGGAGTTGGAATGTGCCCATGGGCTGAAGGTTCAGTATGGAGAGAACAGACAATACCATGATATCCAGCCTTAGATCATTTGTAGGACAGTGCAGGCTCGAAGCGCAATGGCCTCTACTGCCTATTTTCTATGTTTCTATGGTTTCCATGTTTTAAACCCCTGCAGCTGGACTACATACTATACCGCTGCCACTTCACTGCAACCTTTGCTTGACATCAATCAGCAAATTCGTACTCACAAGATGATCCGAATATTACGACACGCATGCCCACGCTGTTGTCACACGAGTGTCACAGCCTGGGGATCTCCCAATAACTCCCTCGACTACCTCAACATTACACATATCCTGCACATATTACATATCCCTCAAGTCAAAATCAAATAGGCTAAAAGTTTATTGTCATGGTCCCTGACAGACAATGAAATAGTTCTGTGCATAGCACAACAGAACCAAGTGCAGTGCCTACATTTAAATACTAAAAATACCCACATTAATTATGAATTAATAAGGGCAAATAACACATGGAGTGTAGAAATGTACATAGTTTTTACGCGACCACTTTTGCCTGATGCTGTGAATACTATTTTCCTGAACGGGTCGTTGCATGCTCACTCCGTAACCGCTACCTAAGTACAATTAGTTTGACCAGGTGTTCCTAGATCTGCCACCTTTTTGGGCTGCGGCCATGTGTAATTCCCCCGATGGAAGAAGTCAGACCATTATACTCATGTTGTACTACTTTTGTAGTCGGTGTCCTCTCACAGCACTCAATGCTTAACTACCACGAGCACCTCAGTGTAAGAATAATGGCAGAGATGGAGCTGTCGGCCGTATGGAGAACCCTATACATATGGCATGAAGAGAATGTATGAGTTTGAATGAAAGAAAAAAAAATGCAGTATAAAGCGGCCTTAATATTAAGAATCGAGATGAATTTATAGATATAGAACGAGAAAGCATAATGTTAGCAGGTATTACTTGGCCTTCATCTAGTTTCTTGCTCTAGTGGGGTGTCCGCAGCACCAGCTCGATCCACTCGTTGGGTGCGCTGGTTAGTGGTTGTGTAATGTGTGTGCTATGTGTGATAGTTGTTGTTGGTGTTGTGTTGTTGTTTTTGTTGTTGTGTGTTTGGTTGTGGTGTGGTGACAAAAGTTTTAAACAACAACAAAGACAAACACCCAACCCACCATGCTGGCCAAATCCCACCAAACTCCCCCCATTTGACCATATTTAGCCACCCCTAAACATTCTAGCCATGCAGCTGCAAAAACACTGTAATCTATGGAACCACCTCTTTCATTTCCATCTGGCCCAGCTGGACCCCATAAACCCACAACTGTGGAACGGGGAAGACTGAAAAGGATGGATACTAGAGGTGAACACGGTGGAGAGGGTAGAGTAAATGATTTGATGAATTGTGTGTTTAAGAGGATTGTGGGTTTGAACCCTGGGTGTTGTTTATTGTGGGTTGATGGGTGTGAGGAGTTGTGTGTATAAGTGCGTTGTATTTTAATTTTGTTGAGAAGGTTTGGTATAGAGGCGTTTGAAATGATCATGTGATTAGAAACGGAACAATTGTGCCATATTGGCATTGACCCTTCGAGGCACACGATTTTCAATTGATCATTGCTGAGCAGCCACTGTGATACCCCGTTTCACCGCCTCACCTCATTCGTTCCCCATATATCCCCTGACTTCCCGCATCCTTAAAACACTTTCTATCCTCTTGAAATTTCGAGAACTGGCCTCCACTGAGCAATTCCACCGAATCACACTTTCTGGCAAAAATTTTTTCCTCGCTTCCTTTTAATGAGCCTACCCTTTTTTCCTTACATGACCTACGCGCGCTATTCTTAAAAAGAGATTCAGTATAGTGTGTTAATGATAATTGAGTTTATGTTAAAGGTTTAGATGGAATTGCAGTAAGATGATTAGTGATGGAGACACTGAGATGGAGATGTGTAGGTGGAGAGCCCAGATAGAAAGATATGTTTCATTGAGATGAGTGATTGAGGTTGGAATGGATGTGTATGTGAGGATATGGAGGATATGAGAAGAAGTTGAGATGGGAATATGGACTTTGAATGGAGTTATGGAAGAGTACGAGGTGTGTGAATGGTATAGAAATGTGAGTAAATGGAAGAGAGTACTTTATAGTGGTGTGATCTGTTGTCTGGATATCTCTCCTTGTTGATCTTGAGAGAACAAATCCTCACCACGGACTCTGCTGCCCGCTCCCACCCTCTGTAAACAGCCCCGCCTGCCGCACTCTACGATAAGCCCCTCACCTCCTCTCTCCCTGTCCATGCAGAGGTCAAAACCTTCCTCCAATACCTCAAAGCCTTCCCCACTAACCAACAAGATACCAACTCCAACTCCTTTCCCATAACCATTTGAGCCTGGGAGACTTTCCTTATTTCTCCATATGTCCCAGAATATAAATAATTCATTCACACAAATACCCAAAAGCATTAATTGAATCGTTTTTTTGGTGATAATTTATTCATTATTGCAGAACAAAATGTAATCAGATCCAGTGAATCTGGAAACGTCCGCCAATGATCTGGGAAACAATCTGTTGGGTTGATAACAACTTGGTTTGTGAACTGCGCGCCCAAGACTGATTAGAGAAAGCAAATTGTGATGTCCTATCCATCACTCAAACCAACTTCCTTCCCAACCATTGACTCCATTCCACCACACTGCACACTGCCTCGGGCGCCAGCGCCACGATCAAGAGACATACGTCCCATCTCTCCCTCCTAACTACTCCACCCCACCCAGCAGATTATACAGCGAGCGCACCTCCAAACTCAAAACACATCTCCCCACCGTTATCAGCGTCTGAATGGCCCTTCCATAAGCTAGGTACTGTTTTGAGTCACCTCTACCCCATTGTGACCGTTGCTACATCTAAACTACTGAAGGATGTTTCCACTATAGACTTGACCAGAGGCCATACCTTCCAAAATAAATAACTTGCCAGTTGAAAACAGAGAGATGCCATCTAATAAAGTAAATAGCTAATTCTTTTCCCTCATTGGCTGGCCATATTGTTGTTGTTCTCCCTAGATAACAGTTTCATTGATAGTAAGGGTCGGGTTTAGAAACTAATGTTGAAAAAATAAATCGTTCCATATTAAAAATGGAGTAGACTTGATCAATGGCCTAATTCTCTCCTTTCCTAGGATCAACTCTCACTCGGTATCGTACCTTTGCTCAATCCGTTTAGCGAGAGATTGAGCTGTTATATTTATATAATCTAAAATTAGATATAAAAATGCACTACAAAGCTTTTCACTTACGCAGTACACTACAATAATAACCCTAAACCCAGCTCACGAATATCCCCACTCCCTTCGCAGAGCAGAACAGCCACGGTGAGTGCGCAGAATGCAGCTCCTCCCCCAATCCCGAGTAGTTGACAAAGGGCGATCGAGAGACAGGAAAGAGAAGGAGGGGGGAAGAGTGAAGATGTGAAGACGAGTGCGTGTAGAGGTAGGAGAGAGGGAGAGAGGGGTAGAGAGGAGGTATAGAGGGGGGGAGAGGAAGGAGAGAGAAGGGAGAAGTAGAGAGAGAGGGGTGATAGAGAGGTGAAGGACAAGAGGGAAGATAAAATGAGGAGAGAGAAAAAGGAGAGAAAGGGGGAGGAGAATTGAGAAGAAGGGGAGAGAGAGCATGTGGGGGGGGAGAGATGGGGGAGAAGGGTGCAAAAAAGAGTAGGGAGAGAGTTGTTGGACTGTATCTCTTCACATTTTTCAGCACGGGAGGTTTTCCATTCACCTTCAAAAAACAGCCTTACCCCGCGGGCAGCCCGCCTCATTAATCTCCCCGTCCACTCTCACCTCCAAGTCAATATCCCACTGGTGTGCTCTCCATCTGAAATAACAATAGGTCAACAAGGGAGAATCAGAGGTCGGTGATTGTCCCCTAAACCATTCATTCCTCCCTGCCTCTCCTCTTTTTCTAGTGTATGTCCCTGAGAGTTCCACCCCATCAGTAGCTCTTCAATCCATGGACACCTGTCATTTTTCCTCTTTTGTCCCAATTTCCTAACAGTAAAGGAAGCTTTGCCCTCGAGCTGAAATGGTGCCGATATGTCGGAGAAACTTTATTGTGCGAAAAATTAATGCATATTCCAACCCTTGAACGATGACTAAATCTGTTGAAATGGATCAGACACCACAAAGTATTTTTATTTTAGCACCTGTGAGGTAGGTCTAAGTGCTATTCCATTCTCCCGTGCTTACAGCTAGTTGGAGAGAGAGGGAGAGAGGAGATGAGAGTGAAAGGAAAGACATAACAACCATAGTCTCACAGAAGACAGTACAGAACCAATGAGAAAGGAAGACAGAGAGAGGGAGAACAGAGAGAGACAGCCGAGATAGGGAGAGACAGAGAAAGGGAGCTAAAGAGACACAGACACCACAACCACACACCCAACACCACAACACACCAAAAAGAGAGAAAGAGAAACAGAATGAAAGAAGAACAGAAGAGGACAGATAGAGAGAGAGGAGCAGGGAGAGAACACACACAAGAGCAGCGACAACAGAAGTAGGACAAGACAGACAGGAAGACATGGAAACAAATGACATAGACAGGAGGACAGTGCGAAAACAGGAGAAAACCAGGGAGAGAGAGGAGCGTCAAGGGATAGACATGGAGAGACAAGACATAACAGAGACAAGACAGAGACAGAACAACCAGAGAGCACATAACCACATATCAAGAAGTCGTTGGAGTCCAAAGTAACACAACAAGTCAAGGATTGGGAATGTACTCCCATGTCGAAATTCCCATAAACCAGTAGAAACCAGTAGAGACCCTCTACTTGTTTATACTTTTCAAACCCTAGTGTTTTTCTATGGGAATAATATCCAGTGTTCAATTTAATTCCATTAGAAACCAGTAATCCAACTGGAACAAGACCAGAAGAAAGCCAATAGAAACCCATAGATTCTATTGGTTTTTAAAAAGTGGGGTATAAAAATTTCCAAAGTCAAACCAGTAGAAACCATTAGAAACCAGTACAAGTGTCAAGGTTTCAAAGTGGGATCAAAAGCCTGTAGAAAATACCTGTAGAGTTCCTACTGTTTTTGAAATGGGGTGTTTTACAAATACTAAGTTAAAAACCATTAGATAAAACCATGAACCACTACAATTTTTGCATGTACAAAAATAACGATCTAACCCCTTAGAACCAATATAAACCAAGTAGAGTCACTGTTTACGATTATGGTGGGCAAAAAGTTCAAAATCAAAGCACAGAGAGGGTCCAGTTTAGTCTACTGGGTAATCACAAGAGATGGAAAAAACATGAATCAGAACCAGTAGAAACCACGAGCACATTAACCGAGTCTACTGGTTTGAATAGGGGTGGAAAATTTGCCATGTCAAAAACAGCAGAGCCCAATTAGAAACCAGTGACGATTCCTTATTCAGTATGATGGGACACAGGTACATTTAGACATTTATAGGGTGCGCGGAAACAAATAGAAGTCAAAACCAGTAGAATCCATAGAGTCTACTGGTCAAAGAGATTGTAAATAATGCAGTACAACATTAAATAATATGCAATTCTAACAACAAAATATAATACTCACTTGAAAAATTATTACATGCATTTAAGAAATCTTAATTTTTTTTCGATGCAACAATATTAAACAAACCACTGGAGTTAAGTGCAATTGTTGCAATACTACGTCATACAATTCGCCCTTTGAGTGCAAGCGAGACAACCTATAGCCGGGCAATTGGATTTTCAAGGAATAAACGTCATCTGCGCGGCGTGCGACGTGACACACCAATCCGCCAGCGTACCGTACCGTGGGAACAACACAACAAATTTCTGAATTTATCCTGTACCGTTGATGGTTAAATCGAAGAGCTCCGCATCTTTCTAACACACTAGTCCTATGCTAGCGTTTACTTTCAATCTTTATGTAAAGCCCATAACGTTAATATAAGAATCTCCACGCATCTACAAAGTGTCAGCAATCATTAATTTCAAGCCATCACTACCGTTCTCGAATGTGTTCATGTTTGCAACTTCGGGGAGAAATGGCACAGCCAAAAATTCTCGTACTTACGTGCGTTCAGAGACTACAAGGTCCATTAAGCCGTTGTTCGAGACCAGTGATATTGTGAAGTTCGATGAAGCCAGTGGTATTGTGTACTATCAAAGGCAAACATGTGGAATTTAATGTCCTGATATTGATTGTATTTGTTTGACGTATTAAAAATAATTGAAACCATCATTGTTCTGTACGAACTATTATGACCTTATGTTTGTATGGCTGAAGGTTTGCAGTTTCCTGTGTCTCCTATATCTTCTGCTATAACTTCATCCTAAAGTTTGCAGATGATCACCACCGTAGCGGGCCAGTTCTCAAACTATGATGAGAATTGAGTACATGAAATAGATAGTAACATGGTGTCAAGCCAACAACCCCTGTGCCCTCTGCCACCTCCCTCCTGCCCCTCCCTCCCCTCAACTGTCAGCATAGACAAGTTTTTAGTGAAAAAAATCCCACACAGAGTGCCGGATAAGTAACTCAGTCAGGCAGGCATCGCTGAAGAAAGAATGGATAGGTGTTGTTTTCATGTCGGACCAAAATTCATACCGAAGAAACGAGGGGTAAACTCTTGTAGTCAATAACACAATGGTGCTGAAAGTTCACAGTGCGTCAACTTCCTAGCATAAATATATCACAATCATTTGTCCTGGTCTAACCCACTCTGATGCTACGTCCAATACTAAAATTCTGCACTCTGTTAATTTTTTCTTCTTTTGCACTACCTTTCTAACTTATATTACTGCTCGATTGTACCTCATGCAATAAAGATTAGACCAAATTAGCAATGCAACTATCTATTTTTCTTTGTATATATAGGATTTGATAATCCTGGCCAAAATTGGAGGGCCGACCCTAAGAATTGATTAAAGGCTTCTGGCTGCTAACCCACATGTTCAATTTAAAAGTGGCCTTCTGTGGAAATGGGCTACTGCAGAATGGTGCCAGTTTTGTCTAGAGCCTAGTTCAGAGCTGCTGGAAAAAAATTGAACATCAGCAGGAAGACAATATATTGCAAATGCCATAAATGGATTGGCTGAAAATGCAAAACCAGATATACACGGTTGTAAATAATGTTGCCAAAAACTTTACTTTGCTGATGTTGATGATTAGGTAATTACCTTTGTCTGGTTTTCTTGCATCATTCAGGCACATGTTGGCGATTTCGTTTTCTTTGATAAACACTGTTTAAATACAATTGCATTAAGAAGGCCACGTATGAATTGGGTTAGGGAAATGTCTTTCATGTACGGGATTAATGATATCTGCAATTGGATTATAAAGCGACCACCCCCCCATGTGGTTCGGCCCGCTCCTCGAGGTTCGGGGACCCTCTATGTGTGCGATCTTCTGGGAGAGCACAATCTATAGGACTGCGTGACCTTCTGGAAGTGTTTGTTTCTTCTCTTTTGAAGGGCAATGCCAAGGCTTAGCAGGCAGATAACGTTCGAATACTTGCGGTAAGGTACTGTTAGTGGGAACGTAGATTGTTTTTTGTCAAAAAAAGATTTGTTGCATAAGTGCTTGACTCAGTAGTTTTTTGATGGTTTTTAAATATAACCAATGTATATCCGCGGAAAAACTGTTTATACTAAATGGAACTAGAAACGTCATTGTTTTGTCAATTCATTTTCTTTATTACATTCGAAGATCTCATTCCACAACTGGGTCTTAATAAACTAGGCAATAGACTATCAGTCTCTGAGGAGCCGGACCGAAAATAAAAACATGCGGGAATGGCCAGTTTTGTGGGTCTACTTTCTCGACTAATACTACTATCAAAATGGTATTAGAAATGTATTAGAAATTAAAATGTTATCTACAAGGAACTTTGATTGTTGAGACACTGAGTAAATGTGTAATATTTCATGCATACACCCACATCAAATAAAAAATTGAAAAAAAATTTGGCATCAAAACTATTTGCTCGCCCGAATCGGGCAGACTTGTTAATAGGTCATTGGTTCCCAAAACACTGCCTGACTTTGGATTTTCACTATACCCTGAGCAAAATCAGGCAAGTGCAATACTTGTTATTGCAGCTTTTTTTTCTGTCACATAGATTTGTACTATTTTAAAATATTTTGATTCTTCTAGACTAACTTACGTATAGAGGATCAAGACCTGTATCCCCTTCAATTTCTGTTAATACTTCTTCATTCATGATTACAACAAGCTGCCTACCACTTTTTTGATGAACGTTTATAGGAATGTATAACTCATAGAAACCAAAGTAATCACTGTAGCACAAAGAAAGGAGTCATGGATATTGTATGGAATTCAAACATAATTTCCCACTAGTGTCTATCAGGGTATAGGTTGTCAATAGTCAAGAGCGAACGTAGTTGAGGTGCCACAGAAGCACATCAAAAACAGTCACCGAAAATGTAAATATAGTGTATGCATGACATTTTGGCTAATTCCAAATGTATTATGTATTCCAGCTTCATATGTTCATTGTTTTTAATGTACCAGTATCTTCGTTTCAGGTCTTTCAGAGTTATAATACATATTTTCTTGCCAATGATCCTTCTCATTCTAACCAAATTAATGGCAATTGGTATTATTAACACTACCTCATAGAATTCAATTTATTTCCCCATGATGTCGAGAAAAAGCTGTTTACTTGGTAATGTTGTCGATAGGAAAGTAGTTGAGTGCGCTATAAAACCTTCACCATAAAAAGTAGATAGAGTATTAAAACATTTGATAATATCAAATGTGACTGTGTCATCGTGGGTGGTTCTTTTTTTTTTACTGTTACCCGATATGCTTTTTTCCTCTTATGTCTTTCTATGTACACTGTATTATACATGAATTTTATTTCTTGCCATGTGAATCTCTCTCATTGTAAACAAAGAAGTAATTTGATTGTTTTTAAAATGGCTTCCTCACAGATTATCCCCGTTCCAACACAACACCACAGAGTGTATATTTGTTGAACAACTCTTTCTATTGGCGGTCATAAGTCAAATCTCATATTGTTATGTCTGAAATTCCTGTGTTCCTTTCATTTTGAAGTCACTGAAATGTCATTGAGTGTCGTTAACTTGGCAATCACTCAAAATGTCAAGTTTCTAAAGAGCAAAGTATAAGTGAAATCCATTGTAGTAACTAAAATGCTTGTGTTCAGCTACAGGTATTTTACTACGTCTTAGAACGTAGAAAAATTATTTGCTCTTATGTACAGGTAAGAATTTTTTGAACTGCAAAGATCAACCTCCTTAAACAAGTGCATACAAATTGGTGTGTCCTCTAAGTAATCTTCTCCTGGTGCAAGCAACAGTTGATTTTTGATCCACCTCTACGGGATTCTGTAGGAAATGTTCATCATCTGAAGTCACAGCTAGTGATACCTGGTAAAAAAAAAATCTTTAGTTTTATTCAATTTATTATATCATGAGTATTGTGTGATTGTTTGTGGAATGTGTTTTTTACGTAAGCCTCCATTGGTTTGTGTAAGCATATCAGATATGATTTATGTCTCATTCGACCAGCTGGATCTTCTGTTGGCAATACCTTCCAAATCTCCTTATTCCCTACCAATGTCCTGCGATGTCTTGCTAACAGTCCAGTGAACATTTCCACATACTCTGAAAAACTGCTCTTTACTGGAACTGCTTCTACTGGATCCAGTAGGGGATTCCGCAGGGTTTTCTTAAACTGGTTTGTACTGGTTCCCAAGTGTGATTAGTTATCTGGTCTTCTACTGGTTGTGTTGTAAAACCCTACTGGTGTTCGACTGTTCATATGGAACTTAAATTGGTCTTTAACTGGTTTCCAGTAGGAATTCCAAACTGGTTTCTACGTATCCTAGTGGGAATTTTAATTGTCTTACTGGTGTTCCAGTAGGAAATCCCACTGTTTTACTGGGTTCAATGGCAGTTTGAATTAGTCTTTACGGTTCCTGGTAGGAAATCCAACTTGGTTCTACGGGGTCTCCAGTAGAATACCATCTGGTTTTCAAACTGGTTCCATGAATAAATTTGTACTGGTTTCTACTGGTTCCATGAAATTGTACGGTTTCTATACTGGTTCCAGTAGGATCCATCGGGTTTCTACTAGTTCCATGAAGTAATTTGTACTGGTTTCTAACTGTTTCCATGAAATTTGTACTGGTTTCTACTGGTTCCATTAGGGGATAATTCCATCTGGTTTTCTATTCTACTGGTTCCTATGAATAATTTGTACTGGTTTCTACTGGTTCCATGAAGATTGTACTGGTTTTCTAAACTGGATCCGTATGATTCCATCTGTTTCTACTGGTATTCCATGAATAATTTGTTACTGATTTTCTAGCCTGGTTCCCCCTGAAGATTGTACGGGTTTCTAACTGTTCTACATTAGAAATCCATCTGGTTTCTTAAACTGGTTCCATGTAATAATTTGTACCTGGTTTCTAAACTTTGGTTCCATGTAGATTTTGTACTGGTTTCTACTGGTTCCAAGAATCAATTTTTCTGTCTGCTACATTGCTTCCAGTAGGAAATCCCTATTGGTTTCTAACTGGTATTATTTCACTTCCATATTAGATACCAAGTATAGAATTGGGACCCCGTTGAAAACCAGTAAGAACTCTTACTGGTTTATTTTTAGATCCACTGGTTTCTATTGTAATTTCGACCTGGGTGGTGCAAATGATGATCAATTGTTTGCTAACAGAACGGAAGAAACTAAATGGAGATAGACAGAAATGGTGTGAGAGAGATAACCCATAAAAGCCTAAAATCAGCCAGCAGGACGGCAGCGGCACGGGGGCGTAGGGTTACTGGCCTTGCAGCGCCGAGATCTGGGTCCGAGCCTGCAACGTGCTTGTTCTGTACATAGTTCGTAGTCTCCCCGTGACATGTGTGGTTTTACAACTGTGACTTCGTTTCTTTCCCTCCCCGCACACTCCAAAGACGTACAGGTGTGTAGGTTTATGGGTCTACTCCCACCTCGCGAAATCTCCCTCAAGGTAATTCCTACTTTTGAAGAAGTTCTCTTCTCCTCCCTACGGGAGTAATGTTTTGTAGTTAATTGGCTTGGTGTAAATGTAAAATGTTCTGTTTTGTTGGTCTTGTTAATGTCTGTCGTGTGTGGAACTCTGTGGGCCAAAGAGCCGGTCCACACTATCTCTCTAAATAAACTAAGCTTAAAGGTCTAACAACATCGGTAGAAAGATATATATTACATTTTATACTGAAGATCTTGTTGCAGAGTATATATTTGTGTTTCACCACTGTTTCGCGGCGGGCAGTCGTGGGCCCCACCCATAGTACTAATGTCAAACCCTGTTATGTCAGTGGGAGACCGGTTCAGATGGCGACTGTTGGGGACACTCAGGTTTCCCTGTACTGACACCACAGGACGCAACAGAATGGGGGGGGGGTGGGTGGGGGGGGGGTAATATAGAAATCATTTTTAAACTTCAATCTCACAGCCCCCCCACGTAGTCCCTTCCTGCACCCCTGTCAGACAGATATTCCCATTGCCCACGGTCTCTCCTGGGGACCATCCCTCTCCCTCCAACGGATTTCCCATCCTTCCCCAAACTTCCCTTCCCCTATTCCCACAAACCCCCTCCTCCCACACTTCTACCCAGCTTCCCCAACGCACAATACCCAACCCCCAACCTCACTCTGGCGTCCCCAGACCATCTTCCCTCCACTCCCCTCCCCCCCCACCCCATTCCCACGATCTGTCACCCGTACGCTAACCCACCGCCTTACCGGCCGCCCCAGTCCCAATCACAAATCACTCCACCACCGCCTCCAGCTCCAGGCATTTCTTCTCTCCCCCGAAGACTCCAGATATTTCTCCACCTCTAACACTACTCACCCACCTCGCACAACCACGCAGCCCCAACCATCCCCCCCACTCTTCGACCCCCCCCCCCTGCACACGCGCATCCCCACTCGAGCCTTCCTCCCCCAATCAATACCCCCCATGCCCCCATTCCAATCACAAATCCTAACCACTTATACGCAGAACCCGATCCCCGCCCCTCCTGCCGCTCCAGCCTCCTTGGCTTCGGCTACGGTTCAGCCATGGGGGTCCCCTTCCGCCTTCAGCCCCACTCAAGGCCCTTCCAAACTCAATCTTACCTTTGTTCAGAACTCTCACATCACCCTCTCCTCCCCCCTTTCCCATGATCATCCATGAAAACCGACCTAGCTATGTACCCTGGTACTGTGCCGTGTGCCAAATCCTCCACTGGGGTTCGAGTGTTGTTTCCCTGGTTCCCCATTGTTGATAAACATAACAACACGTGCGGCTGGATACTTTATCACGATGTGGGACCAGACAATGGGTTTCGAATTGTGGGCTACTCGTCCCCGCCGATCTGAATGAAGACGAACAGCAAGGAATGGATTGTGAAGGGAAGTCAATACACACATGTACGGCCCTGCACACCAGTACTATGGTGACTCCCCATTTCCAGCCCTCATATGAAACCATGTATACCTACACCTTCCCTGCACTTCATTCTCCCCTCTCCAACCACCCCCTACTCCGCATCCTAATTTACCCCTGCGGGACTCCCCCAAATATAATACTCCTCCTCCCCCATCTCTGCCCTCCCCTCCCCCCAGACTCCTCCTACTCCACCAAGTTCCCCTCCATCTCACCCTCACCCCATGCTCCCTCCCCTCTTCCCCCCAAGGGGGTAAAGGGAGGAGAATGGAGGTGGGCAGATGAGAGGGGAGGGTGTGGAATAGAGGGATGGGTGGAGGTTATGGGGGGCGGTGTTTAGAGGGGAGCGGTGTAGATGTAGGGGTGGGTGATTGAGGGTGGATGTTCGAGGGGGGTATAGCAGGGGGGAAGATGTAGGGGTGTTGGTGTATAAGGAGGCGGGTGTAGGGGGTTGTGGGGGGCGTGTCTCAGGTGTTGATTGTGTATAGGGGGGCGGTGTAGGAGGCGGGTTGAGGGTGCCTTGTAAGGTTTGGGTGTAGAGTGACTGCTGTAGACGGAGGCGGTGGGTGTGAGAGGAGATGCGGGTTGCGATGGTAGCATTGTGGCTAAGTGGGATTTTAATGCTAGGGCTGGTGCATGGGTGCGGGGAGTGAGTGCGTGGGTGGGGTGGGAGGAGGGGGAGGGGAGGCAGAGTATCGGGAGGTAGGTGGTTGAGAGTGTTGCCAGTGTTGCCACTGTCAGAGAACAAATCTCTCCTGCTCTATACCACTCCCCAGTGCCGCTACCCCATTCACTGAAATTCCTGCAATACTTACTTCATAAATATGCCCCACTTACCCTTATCTGCATCAAACATACTTCTCCATTCTGAGTCCACTGGCTGAGCTCAACAACGCCTGCCTGTCACTTGTGAAAACCCAGCATTCAATCACCATGCCACAATACTACTTACTGATTCCAAATTACCTAAAACTTATGAAATCTTGCCGTACGTTCTCCACAAAACCCAATGGCTCAGCACCAATCCCTGAGCAGCACTCGCATGTAAAAATACACATCTTTCACCCACCACCCTCTGCTTCCCCCACAAAAAGACATGTGTATGTCAGCCCGTAGTTCTCCTGGATTCATTGCAATATAACCTGCATTCCCTGCAGACTCATCTCCAGAAACTTTCCTCCCCCTAGATAACTCTGTTCTATGACGTTTCCTTGCAGCCACATCTAAATAGAGGTAAATGTCCCCCACCACCAAGTCAGTCCGGCACCTCTCACATGTCTAACGATGCATCCGACAATTCTCCCCCAGCGTCCCACAGCAGACACGGATATACCGAATCAAGGCCTGGGAGATTTAATTAGGTTCAAAAACGCTTTAGGGACGGTCCAGCAGCTCTGACATATGTACGGTCGTTCAGACATCTCCATTAATGGTACAATGTTCCCAGTTTTTCATGTCGGCTCATCATAAAAACAGAGGAGAAATACTCATTGAGACCCTGCCCATCTCCTGGTAACAGACAGAAGTGTTCTGAGGTCTTATTCTATCTCTAGTTGCCCTCTATCCCCTTACTGCACGAATAAATATTTGGATTCCCCTGCAGTCATGATCACAATCAGTGAGATAGTTGCTCAACATCCTCCTCCATAATTCCCAACACTGGTGTCCCGCAAGTATGCCTTCTCTTCCTCTAACTGTGCCCCCGCTCCACGACGACTGTGTATCCCAAATTCTGCATCCAACTCCTTGTACAAGTTTGCAGATGACACTTGTGTGGAGTCAGTAAATAAAGAGCTTTGTAACATTGAGTTAAGGCAACAACCCCTCCTCTATGTCAGCAAGACATCAGGAGGTTGACAATCTAATGTAGTTTATGTGGAAGTGTGAGACTTCTAGTTTGTTGCCTTAAATATTACCAACATACTAGAATGGTCAACCATATTGAAACAAGCCAAAGAAGCAGACCAAGCCCTCTATTTTCTCAGGGTGGGAAGGGTCCTTCAGATGTTCATCCTGTTCATCCGGAGGTGTCCTTCTTGATGATCAGAGGGATCTAGAATACTGTGGCTTAGTTCCCTGAGTTGGAATCCGCATGTAGATAGGGTTTAAAGAAAGCTTTGGTGGTCTGGCCTTTAGAAATCTGAGCATTGAATATAGGAGTATGAGTTATGTATTATTGTACAGGGCATTGGTAAGACCAATTCTGGAGTTTGGTGGTACAATTTTGGGGCGCCTAGTTGAGAGAAGATGTCAACAATATTGAGAGAGTATACAGAGGGAGTTTTACTAGAAATGGTGCCAGGGCTCATCTACTATGTGACAGAGAAAGGTTGAACAAGTTAGTCCTTTATTCTTTGGAGCGCAGAAGTTAAGGGGACGTGATGTGAGGTCTTTAAAATTGATAACTGGGATAGACTGAGTTGACGTGGATATCTTTCCCCATAGAGGGTAGGATGAATTTGCTATCTAGTGCATGAAATGAGATATAAGGGACGGAAGTTTAGGTTACGTGAGGGAACTTTCTGTACTCTGAGGGTGGTGGCTGGTGGAATGAGCTTCCAGCAGAGGGAGGGAGGCAGGATCGATTTTAACATTTAAAAGTAAAGTGGATAGGTATATGGACGTGAAGGGAATGGAGCGGTATGGTCTGAGTGCAGGTAGATGGGACTAGGGGAAAACAAATGGTCGGCACGGACTGGAAGGACCGAGAGGGCCTGTCTCCGTGCTGTAATTGTTATATGGTTATATGGTTATATGTTGGCTGCCCTGCCAAGGCAGCGGGAGCTGAAGTTGTCCTTCAGGGAGGGCAGTGGGCAGCCAATGATTTTTTGGGCGGTGTTGATGACCCTTTGAAGGGCTCTCCTGTCCGCTGCATACCATGTGGTTATACATTACACCGGCACACTCTCGATAGAGCAGTGGTAGAAGGACACTAGCAGCTTCTCTTCCAGGTGGTTTTTCCTGAGGATCCTCAGAAAGTATAGTCACTGCTGGGCCTTCTTGACTACTGTGCTGGTGTTTATAGTCCAGGAGAGATCCTCCGCAATTTGTGTTCCCAGGAATCTGAAGTCTGAGACCCTTTCCACACAGTCCCATTGATGAATAGGGGTTGGAGGGCTGCATTGTTCTTACGGAAGTCTATGATAATTTCCTTTGTTTTTGTGGTGTTTAGGATGAGGTTGTTGTCTGAACACCACGCTGCCAGTCTTTGGACTTCCTCATCTCCTCCTGAGATACGTCCAACCACAGTCGTGTCGTCCGCAAACTTGACGATGGTGTTGGTGGAGTGGGCGCGGGCACAATCGTGGGTGTAGAGTGTGTAGAGGAGGGGGCTCAACACACTGCCCTGTGGGTGATGGGGGTGGAGAGGTGATGGCCCAGTCTGACGGTCTGGGGGCAGTTAGACAGAAAGTCCTTGACCCAAAGGGCGCCAGATGGAAACAAAAAAAAAAAAAAAAAAAAAAAAAAAAAAAAAAACAAACTAAAAAAAAAAAAAAACCGAACCGTAAATAAAAAAGAAAAAAAAAAAGTCCTAAATCCATGAATTGGTGACCAGTCTGCTGGGGATTACACATAAAGCTGGAGAAACTCAGCGGGTGCAGCAGCATCTAAGGAGCGAAGGAGATAGGCGACGTTTCGGGTCGAGACCCTTCTGGTCAGGGATCAGGGAAACGAGCCCTGGGGATGATGGTATGAAGGCAGAGCTACTGTCAATGAAGTGCATCTGCATATAGCTCCCCTGATGTTCGAGGTGGGTAAGGGCAGACATGCAGTGTGAAGAGCAGTGGCGATGGCATCCTCAGTGGATCCATTTGCTCTGTAGGCAAACTGGTGTGGGTCGAAGGTGGACGGTAGGCTGGCTTTGATGTGCTGCTGAACCAGCCTCTCGAAACACTCCATGATGACTTGTGTGAGAGCGACCGGTCAGTAGTCGTTAAGGCCGCTGATAACAGGCTTTTTGGGTAGTGGGGTGATTGTGGCAGACTTCAGGCATGGTGGGATGATGGATTTGGACAGGGCAGGTTGAAGATTTTCGGAGAGCTGGTCTGCACATTCCTTCAGAACCCTTCCTGTCATGCCATCTGGTCCGGCAGCCTTCCTCGGGTTCACTGCCCTGAGCACCAGCCTCACTTCATGCTCCTGCACAGCTGTAGTTGGTGTTGTTAGGGGCTGGTGGGAGAATGGTGACGAGCTCTTCTGGTTCTGCCTCAAAGTGAGCAAAGAAGGAGTTCAGCTCCTCTGTCAGTGTGGCGTCGCCGTCGGCCGTCGTATTGTTACAGGGCTTTTAGTTGGTGATGTGCTGGATGCTCTGCCACACCCGCCGTGGATCGTTGTTGTTAAAGTGATCCTCTTTCTTCACTCTTGTGAGCCGCCTTTGGCCTCCCTGATTGCCTTTCTTCCCAGGTTGGCTCTAGCAGTGCTGTACAGGGGCTCTGTCGCCAGACCTGAAGGCGGTGTTGCGGTCCTTGAGGAGAGTTTGTACCTTTTTGTCATCCACGGCTTCGGTGGGGGTACAACCTGGATAAAGAGTTTCGACACGGTGAATGTTGTCAACACAGTTCTGGATGTAAAAGAGTTACTGTGGATGTGTACTCCAAGTCCTGATTTTCAAAAATGTCCCAGTTTGTCCTTTCAAAAGCAGTCCTGTACCTGTGAGGAAGCTCCTTCAGGTCAAGTTGGTGAACAGTCATGGTGGATGGGTTGAAACTTTTCTCCTGAGGGGGGTGTATGCTGGTGCTAAGTGAATGGACTAGGTGATCCGACTGGCCTAAGTGTGGGGTAGTGGTGTGGCTCTAAGCCCCTTCTTGATGTTTGAGTAGCCTTGGTCTAATGTATTTTCTCCCCTGGTTGCACATTTGATGTGTTGTTCAAACTTGGGGAGAAACTGATTTTTTAGTCTGCGTGATTGAAATCACCAGCTATGATATGGGCTGCTTTGGGGCAGGTCTATTCTCTTGTTTGCTGATAGCGCTATGGAGGTAGCGTAGGGCTGTGCTAGCATTCAGCATCGGTGGGATATAATATACACAGCTGTAACTACGAAAATGGTAAAATCAGCGTGGAAGGTAGAAAGGCCCTGCATCTAACTCAGGTACACCAAATCAGCAGAACAGTGTCCTGTTCTATGAGTGGTATTTGTGCACCAGTTGTTGTGAACGTAGATGCATAACACCCCCCTCCTTTGCTCTTACCGGAGTCTCTGTTTCTATCCCAGCGAAATGCTGGCGGCCTGATAGCTCAATGGGCCCCATCCAGTACAAGTGCGTGTAGCCACGTCTCTGTTATTTTGCAGAATGCAACTGGTCCGCGACTGATTTGTTTGTGGCGACCTGTAAGTCTTAATTCGTCATTTTGTTGGTGATGGATCTGGCGTTGGTGAGAATGATGCTGGTTCTCTAGGGAGCGGTGGTTTATTGTGGTTGTCGCCTGAGCTATCGGAGCGAGCAGTCCGGACGGCGACCACGCTTTTGCTTCCTGTGCCTCCTCCGTCTCTGGCGTTTGCTGGGCCGACAACAATCCACGGAGGAGCCCACGGTTGTCCTGGGCTTTATCTCCTCCGGTATGTTGCGTGAGTGCAGAAAAATTACACTCGTAACTGCCTGTTTACTCCATAATCCGATAATCCGAAGATCCGGTCGGCTGACTGTGAGATAAGCAACAAAAGTAACATTGTCCAAACAAGGCATACAAACAAAAATGTATTTGGCAGGTGACCACAACTCTCTGGAGTAAGGCGACAATTCATCTGCCTTCTATATCTCTTCCTCTCAGTAAATAATCATTCCTCCTTACCTATATCTCTCATTCGCTTATAATATCTCTCATCTAGTGCTCCGCACACAGGGAAAAATAGTCAGGCTCCTCTGTGGGGGATTTGGAGAGAGTGCAGAACAGACGTTTTACCAGAATGTTGCCTGAATTAGAGAGTATTAGCTGTAGGGGAGGTTGGTAAACTTGGATTTTTTTTCAGTGAGCATCGACCACAGCTGACAGGTGGCCTGATAGATGTTGCTATAGTATTTGGGAGGCATTAGAACTGGGTAGGATGGAAACATCTCAAACCAGAGGGCATAGCTGTAGTAGGGTGAGAGAGAAAGTTAAAGAAGATTTATATGGCAAGATCTGTTTTTAACACAGAGAGTGGGAGATGCCCAACGCAGCTGAGTTGGCTGATTGAAGCAGTTATGGCAGCAAAGTTTAGTCGACATTAAGCCAAAAACATGAAGAGACAGAGTTTGGATGGAAGGATATATTGAAATGAGCATCATGGTCAGTGCAGGGTGTGTGCTAAAGGGTCTGTACTTGTGTTGATAAAGACCCACCGCATTAAGGTTTTAAAGAGTCCAAGCTTTGAGCGTCTTGGTCACCGTCCACAAAAAACAAACAAGGCCTACAAACAGGTACAGAGCCTTACATTGGACAGCTTACTTCAGACAGGATACGGGGGGAACCGAGTAAAGTGATCACTGACTGCAGGATGGGATCTGGTGTATTAGTGATTCAGGACAGCCCAGGGTTTCCACACATTGCCTCACATCTCTTGTCAATATGTATTAGCCACATACCTGTACAATACACAGTCTGGTCACTGGGAGTTGGCTTGAACTGGTACACAAAGTAACTGCTGCAGTATATAACCTTGATTGTCCAGGCTTGATGCTGCACCCGTCTTCAGCTCCAGCGTTTCCTTTCCCAGCGTTTGCAGCCTCTTTGAAACATACTCTGCTGGTCACCTCCCCATTGCTTACACTTGGATGGGAACCTGGAATGAGGTTTATAACCATTGGAAAATGTACCCGGTCCCACAGTGGTGCAGCTGGTAGAGCTGGATGCCTCACAGCACCAGCCACCCGGGTTATGTCGTGACCTAGGGGTCTGTCTGAGTAGAGTTTGCAACTTCTTCCTGTGACCATGTGGGTTTTCCAACGAGAGCATGGAGGTGGAAGAATGACCAGGGTGGGATGGCTTTAATGGCGTTGGCTGCTTCTTCGAGGCATCGTGAAGTGTAGATAAGATCAAAAGAGAGAGAGAGTACAGAGGAGTACTAGAATGTTGCCAGGGTTCCAGCAACTATGTTACAAGAGTTAAAGTCGTCTTGAACAAGTTGGTCTTTATTCTTTGGAGCGCAGAAGGTTCAAGGGGGGACTTGATTGAGGTCTTTAAAATGATGAAAGGGAATAGACAGAGTTTAACGTGGATACGTTTTTCCCATTGAGGGTAGGGAAGATTCAAACAGAGGGTATGACATGAGAATTTAAGGGACAGATGTTTATGGGTAACGTGAGGGGGAACTTCTTTACTCAGATCGGTGGTGGCTGTGTGGAATGAGCTTCCAGCAGAAGTGGTGGAGAGGCGGAGGTTCGATTTTAACATTTAAAAGTAAAGTGAGATAGGTATAGGGACGTGAAGGGAATGGAGGGGTATGGAGGGAATGGAGGGGGTAGATGGGACTAGGGGAAAACAAATGGTCGTGCACGGACTAGAAGGGCCGAGAGTGCCTGTTTCCGTGCTGTTAAATTTGTTATAAACATTTGAGGGTCGTTAGTGTAGAAATAGCAGGATCAGCTATGACAGAAATATTTTCAAATGTCATTAAAACGGGAATAGTGCCGGAGGATTGGCGTACTGCGCATGTTGTTCCATTGTTTAAAAAGGGTTCAAAGAATAATAAAACCTAGCAATTATAGACCTATTAGTTTGATGTCAGTGGTGGGGCAAATTAATGGAAAGTAAGGATACTTAGAGATAAATATATAAGTAAGCTCTGGATAAACAGGGGTCTGATCAGGAACAGTCAAACATGGATTTGTGCCTGGAAGGTCATGTTTGACAAACCTTCTTGAATTTTTTGAAGCGGTTGGTAACTAGGCGAAATTGATGAGGGTAAAGCAGTGGAAGTTGTCTATATGGATTTCGTAAGGCCTTTGACAAGGTTCCCATGGACAGGTTTGGTTAATCCCGAAGTTCAATCTCTGGGTGTTAATGGCGGAGTAAACAAATTAGAAGCAAGATGGATTCACAGTGGCTGAATGGAGATGTCAGAGGAGTATTGGTAGATGGCCGTTTGTCAGGTTGGAAGCCGGTGACCAGTGGGTGCCTCAGGGATCTGTGTTGGGACCACTGTTGTTTGGTCATGTACATCAATGATCTTGGATGATGGGGTGGAAAAATATTGGATAAGTAAGTATGCAGATGATACTAAGATAGGTGGTGTTGTGGGATAATGAACGTAGATTTTCAAAGTCTACAGTGAGATTTGGGCCATTTGGAAAAGTGGGCTGAAAGATGGCAGATGGAGTTTAATGCTGATAAGTGTGAAGTGCTACAACTTGGCAGGACAAATCAAAATAGGACGTACATGGTAAATGGTAGGGAATTGAGGAATGCTGGGAACAGAGGGATTCTAGGAATAACTGTGCATAGTTTCCTGAAGGTGGAAATCGCATGTAGATAGGGTGGTAAAGAAAGCCTTGGTGTGCTGGCCTTTATAAATCAGAGCATTTAATATAGGGAGTAGGGGAAATAGTAATGTTAAAATTGTACAAGGCATTGGTAAGACCAATTCTGGGAGTATGGTGTACATTTTGTGTTCCCTAGTTATAGGAAGGATGTCAACAAAATAGATGAGAGTACAGAGGAGATTACTAGAATGTTGCCAGGGTTCCAGCAAACTATGTTACAGAGAAAGGTTGAACAAGTTAGAGGTCTTTATTCTTGGAGCGCAGAAGGTTAAGGGGGCCTTGATTGAGGTATTTAAATGATGAAGTTGATAGACAGAGTTGACGTGGATACGTTTTTCCATTGAGGGTAGGGAAGATTCAAACAAGAGAGCATGACATGAGAATTAAGGGACAGAGGTTTCGGGGTAACGTGAGGGGGAACTTCTTTACTCAGAGGGTGGTGGCTGTGTGGAATCAGCTTCAGCTGAAGTGGTGGAGGCAGGATCGATTTTTAACATTTAAGAGTAAAGTGGATAGGTATATGGACATGAAGGGAAGGGAGGGGTATGGTCTGAGTGCAGGTAGATGGGACTAGGGGAAAACAAATGGTCGGCACGGGACTGGAAGGCCGAGAGGGCCTGTTTCCGTGTGTAATTTGTTATATGGTTATATGGTAACACCGTATAACACGTTCTAACACATTGCAATAGAATACATTACACGACTACACGAATACATTACACGCAATATAACACATTTAACAGCGCATATACACACTAATAAACACATAACACACTATGACATACCATAACGCACTAACACAATACAATATAAAATATACACATTTTAACACTTTCATATTATAACACCCTGTAATGCACTATAACAATATAATACGTTAAGGCTCACTAATTATGTTTATTATACTACACTCTCCTTATACACTGTAAATCCCTATGCTAAATACAGGAAAAGACATGTTTATTAACACGCTACAACACACCATGATACAAAGCAAAAATACAACTCAACATGTTATGATATTCTAGAATACAATATCATTATAATTAGAATAACACACACAAAATACAATAATACACTATGATAAACTATAGCAAACTAACTATATAGTATTCTATACTGTTTTATAGTATTATAGTGTTACAGCAGATTCCAGTGAGTTAAGTGTATTATGGTGTTAGTCTGGTTTAAGCGTGTGAAGTAGTGTGTTAGAAAGTTTGATATTGTGTGATGTGCAATATTATAATGTGTCATATGTATCACATCGTGTTAAGGTGTATTATATGGTTTATAGCATTATAACTTACTATAAAATACTATATTAAAAGAAAAAGGAAATTATACACACCTCAAGTGACTATACCACATAAACAGCAACAATGACTCTTAATAATACTAATCAACTTTATTTATAAAGGCGCTTTTTACAACAACTAGTTGCCACAAGTGCTGTACATAGAAACTTCATGGACAATGGCATTACAAACCATTAAAAACCGTAAGACGAAGGACTATAAAAAACACACTCTAAAAGTTAAAAGACGTTAAAAGCACTAAGAACAGGAGCAAAAGCTCAGCCAGTGTCGAAAGCCAAGGAATTAAAAATGAGTCTTGGGCGAGGATTTGAAGATGGACAGTGTGGGGGCCTGTCTGATGTGCAGCGGCAGGTGTTCCAGAGTGCCGGCAGCAGCACAGGAAAAGGCTCTCAATCCCTCGGAAGCCTCCGCTTAGACTGGACCTCAAGGAGCAGCTGATTCTGCTGACCTGAGGCACGGCAGGAGCATATAGGTGGGCAGCTCAGAGAGATAAGACGGGGCTAGCCCACTGCAGCGATTTAAAAAACAACAAAAGTAATTTTGAAAGTGAACTCGAAAATGAACTGGGAGTCCAGTGAAGGGAGGCCTAAATTGGACCGTTATGTGCTCCCTCTTTCGAGCGGGTCCGGTCAAAGGCGAGCGGCGGCATTTGGACACGCTGGAGACGAGCCAATGACGCTCTTGCGACTCCAGAGTAGAGTGCGTTACATTATTAATCCAGCCTAGTTTAATATAGGCATGGATTACTGTTTCAATATGCTTGCCGCGCGAGATGGGCTTCACCTATGCCAGCTTCCTTAGGTAAAGAAGCTGGGACTTAACACCGGCCTATTTGTTTATCTAGTTTAAAATCACCGTCCATCCTAAAACCCAGGTTCAAAACGGTTGGCCTTACGGACAATGCCAATGGGCCCAAATCAACAAAGGGAGGATCACGGCAGCCATTGGGTCCAAACAAAATCACCTCTGTCTTCCCTTCATTAAGTCCCAGAAAGTTTAAGGCCATCTCTTAGTACATTATAACACTACAATGCACTATAACACAGAATAACACGTTCTAACACATTGCACTAGAAATACACCAGTACACTATAATACACGATAACACGTTATAATGCATTAGAATCCTATGATACACGATAACACTCTATAATACTCTATAACATTCTATAATAACGCGCCATAATACACGAAAATAATATAAGACATTATCAGCAGTTTAACATTAATAACACATGTATACACAAAATACTTTATAAACACAAAAACTATGCACACTATAACACGCAAAACAATGCACTCTAACACACTAAGATACTAAACATGCACTACAAACACATTAACTATCCAAATTAGTGGAGATGGAGCTCGGAGATGGAGTGGAGATGGAGCTTAGAGTTGGAGCTGGAGATGGGATTTAGATGGAGACGGAGGTTGGAGATGAAGCTGCTGGAGATAGAGATGACAATGGGAGATGGAGCTGGACCTAGAGCTGGAGCAGGAAATCAAGCTGGAGATGGCCTAGAGATGGAGATAGGCTAGAGTGGAGATGCAGCTGGAGGTGGACTGTGAAAGCTGGAGCAGGAGATGGAGATAGGCCTAGAAGCTGAGCTAAATTGGCGCTGCAGCAAGGAGCTGGAGATGAAGCTGCAGCCAGTACAGCTAAACTTAGAGCTAGAGCTCAGTAGATTGACGTCTGGACATCTGGAGTTTAATCGAGCCCATGGCATTAAAGAATCTGGTTGATGGAGCTAAAAGCTAGATCTGGAGATGAGCACACGGTGAAATGGAGACCAGACTGGAGCTGGATTCAGCGATGGAGTTAGAGCAAGAGCTGAAGAAGAGCTGGAGATGGAGCTATCCGAGTTACAGTAGGAATAACGATGGTCCAGCTGCCACTAACCCTCCGGAAAATAGAGCTAAGCGATGCAACTAAAGCTAGAGATGGAGATGGAGACAGAGATGGAGCTGTAGCTGGAGCTGTGGATGAAGCTGAAGATGGAGCTTAGGTCAGAGCTGGGGAGGAGCGTAGAATGGAGCTAGAGCTGAGCTGGAGATGGAAATTGAGATTAGTTGGGAGATGGAGCTGGAACTGAAGATGGAGATGGAGCTAGAGCTGGAGATGAAGTTAAAGCTAGTGCTGGAGATGGAGCTGGAGATGGAGCTAGAGCTGGATATGGTGCTTAAATAGAGCTGGAGATGGAGTTTGCGATGCATCTGCAGGGAGCTAGAGCTGAACTTTAGCTGGATATGGAGCTGAGATGGAGCTAGAGTCTAGACGCTTGAGATGCAGAAGAGTTAGAGATAGTACTAGAGGTTTAGGTTGTCTGGAAATGGAGCTTTGAGATGGGGGGCTGGAGGGGGGACTGGAGATGGAGCTTTAGCTAGTACAGCTGGAGATGTAGCTGGCGGTGGGACTAGAACTGGAGCTAGATTTTGAGCTGCTGGAGCTGGAGATGGAGCTAGAGCTGAAGCTGGAAATGGGGCTGTAGCTAGAGCTGGAGATAGAGCTGGAGATGGAGCTAGAGCTAGAGCTTAAGTCAGAGCTGGGGCTGGAGCTAAAGTACCTGCAGATGCATCAAGAGCTGGAGCTGGAGATGGAAATGGAGATGGAGCTGGAACTGAAGATGGAGATAGAGCTAGAGCTAGAGCTGGAGATGAAAAAGCTAATGCTGGAGATGGAGATGGAGATGGAGCTAGAGCTATAGATGGATATGGTGTTAAAATAGAGCTGGAGAGAGCGGAGATTGATTTTGAGATTGCATCTGCAGGTTGCTACCGCTGGAGATAACACATAGCTGGATATGGCGCGCGCTTGAGATGGAGAGCTTGACGGGAGCTAGGAGCTAGAGCTGGAATGATGCTGCTAGAGTTAGAGATAGTGCTAAAAGCTAAGCGACTGGAAATGGACTGGAGATGGAGCTGGAGTATGAGGTAGAGCTCGTGCTCGGGTTTCACAACCTAGCTACGAGATGCAGCTGGAGCTGGAGTCAGAGCTGGAGATGGAGAGGGGACTGGAGATGAAGCGTTAGCTAGTATAGCTGAGGTGGAGCTGGACGCTAAGCTGTAGCTGGCCTGAGCTGGCAGAATGGAGCTAGAGCTAAAAGCTGGACCCAATGGAGCTGTAGCTATAATCTGAGATAGAGCTGGATAGATGGGCAAGAGGACAGAAAACAAGATCTAGAACTAGTGGGTTGAGTAAATGAAAGCTGGAGCAGGCTTGCTGAGATAGGCTGGATATGGAGCAAGAGCTAGGAACCAGGAGATGGAGCTTGAAGGTGGACTAGGGTTAGAGCTGGCGATATCGAAATGGAGATGGAGCTTGAGCTGATAGAGCTCAAGGTAGATCTTGGAGCTAGGTAGATAGAACGAGAAGGGCTGGTAGATGGCGCTGGGTAATGAGAGGCAGGAGATGAAGTGGAGATAGGAGCTGGGCGAGATGCAACTTGCGAGATGAGCTAGAGCGAGGTGGAAGAACTTGGAGAAGTGAGCTGGACAGAATGAAGCCTAATCTAAGAACCTTGGAATTATGGAGTTAAACTGTAGATGCTGATTGAGCTAGAGATAACGGCGCGCATGAGAGCTAGAAGCTGTAGAGCTTACCGTCAAAACTGGGGATGGAGCTAAAGTACCGGTTGAATGAGATGGAGTTAGATCTTGGAGCTGGAGAGGAATGGAAATGCAGATGGAGGTCTGGAACTGAAGATGCGGAGATGGAGCTAGAGCTGGAGAAAATGAAATAAAAGCTAGTGCTGTAAGATGGAGCTGAGTAGGTTGGAGCTCACGAGCTACCAAGCTAGGGGGGGTGGGGGGGGGGCGGGGGGGGGGGGGGGGGGGGGGGGGGGTGGGGGGGTGGGGGGGGGGGGGGGGGGGGGGGGTGGGGGGGGGGGGGGGGGGGGGGTGGGGGGGCTGACCAAACCAACCTGGTGTTTTACAAATAGAGCTGGACGTGAGCTGAAGGTGGAGTTTGATGTGCATCTGCAGTGAGCTCGAGATGGAGCTTTAGCTGCTATATAGGAGCTTGAGATGGAGCTTTGGTGGGGGGGGGGGGGGGGTTGGGGGGGGGGGATGAGTTAGAGCTAGAACTCTGAGATGGAGCTAGAGTTAGAGATAGTGCTAGAGCTAGTGCTGGAAATGGAGCTGGAGATGGAGCTGGGGTAGAGGTAGAGGTAGAGCTCGTGCTCTATCGTGCATACGAGGATGGAGCCGGCGACATGGAGCTGGAGCCAGAGCTTGAGATGGAGCCTGAGATGGGAACTTGGAGATGGAGCTCTAGCTAGTACAAGCTGGAGATGTTAGCTGGAGGTGGAGCTAAAGCTAAGAGCAGGAGATTCAGCTGGAGATGGAGCAAGAACTCGAGCTAGGTAGAGTTAAAATGGAGCTGGAGTCAGCTTGAGATAGAGCTGGATATGGAGCAAGAGCTGGAACTGAGATGGAGCTGAGGTGGAGCTACGATTAGAGCTGGCAGGCGATTGAATCACAAAATAGGGGATACACATGGAAACATTCTGTTTAATTCGGTTTCTTGAGTAGTGCTAAATCTATGTAAAACTTTAAATTGTATTAAAGAGTGTCTAGCATTTAACGAACAGTGATGTATATGTTGTAAGCTTTCATCCTGTATTTCTGGCCCTATTATTTGACCTAGTTCCCATGATTGCCTAATATTTTTCCGACGTCATGGGGGGCAATGCATTATCCAATAAAATGTTATAAATAATATAGATATTCAATTTTTCTATGTTCAAGGAAAATCTTCTTGTTTCTAGATTCATGCAAGAATTTCTGTCTTTCTATTTCAATAATTCCTTTGTATTTGACTAAGCATAGTCTCTAATTTATTAAGATAGCTAAAGTAAGTATTTGAATGAAGCCCATAAATTTGTTGTAGTTCCTGAATGAGTCGAAAGGAATTTTTCCTATAAGAGATTCGCCCATCTTAATAATTCCAGATTACTATATCCAATTGCAAATAACCTTTATCCATTCCCGAGGTTTAAATGTAGCATGTTTCCAATGGGAAGGGCTACGTGGTAAAACAAATCAATTTTAGAAGCGTCTTGTTTAATTGTTTCAACGTGCGTATTCACAGTCTATTATTGGGGTTTCTTTATAGGTTTTTTTTTGCTTAATTTAGTACTTAGCAAACAGAATCGACCCAATTTCAAAAGGTAAACAATCATCCTTTTCCATTATTAACCTATCTGGTTTTTGTCCAGTTCTTCCAAACAAAAATTCATATTTTTAAATATAACGGGGGGGGGGGGGTGCCCAATAATAAAACAATACCCCCAATGGGGGGTTGGTGGGGTGGGGGTGTGGAGTGCTAAACCTCCATTGCGGGGTATTTTTGATTTGTACATAAGTAAGATTCATTCTGCTAGGGGTTGTGTGTTCTTATAATCCCATATAAAATGGTGTCTATTGAGTCTCAACTTCTTAAATAAAAATCAGAGCTATATTCGGGATTAATTAGAAAAGTACAATAATTGCGGAAGGTTTGGTTTTTGTATGGGGTTGAAAATCATTTGTATCGTCATAATGCTACAACAGCGAAATAGGTGGGATTTACAAATGATTAGAGTGGTTAAAGAGCGGTTTATAGAGTGATTTATAGGGGATTTTAATAGGGGGTTTTAGAGGGGGTTACAGGTTTTCTAATGATTTATAGAGGTGTAAACCCCCCCCCATTTAGAGGGTGTTAAAAATGATTTTAGGGTCGTTTTAAGTGAGGTTAGAGGTGTTTTAGAGGGTGTTTCTTTGGAGCGTTTAGTTATTTGCAGGGTTTAAAGATGTTAGAGTATGTTTAGAAGGATTTACAGGGGGAGAGGGGTTTAGACGGTTATATCGGCGGTAGAGGTGTTTTGCAAGCCAGTGTTACTGAGCGTTTAGAGGGTTTCGATGGGTTTAGCAGAGTACAATAATGGTTTGCAGGGGATTAGCGGTTGTTTAGAGGGGTTTAGTTGAGTGGAGGGCTTTATAGGGAGTTTAGTGTGGTGCCACATGGGAGTTTAGAGGGGTTTAGAGGAGTTTACATGGGGTTTATAGGGTTTTTAGCGATTTACAGGGATTTTGGGTTTAGAGGGCTTTACAGGGGTTTAGAGGGGTTTAGAGGTGTTTGCAGGTGTTTAGAGAAGTTTAGAATCGGTTTAGAAGGGATTGAGAGGGTTTTAGAGTGGTTACGTGTTTGGATGGGTTTACACGGTTTAGAGCGAATTTACAGACGGTTTACAGGGGGTTTAGACGAAGGATTTAGAGGTGTTTATAGAGGATTAGAAATGTTTTTTAGAGAGGTTTACAAGGGTTTACAGGGGTTTTACATGGGGTATCTAGGGCTTTGTTGGGCTTTATAGGGGTTTGGAGTGTTTTAGAAGGATTTACATGTAAGTTTTACAGAGGTTTTTGAGGGTTTACAGGTGTTTCTCGGTGCTTACAGATGTTTAGAGAGGTTTTGCGTTGTATAAGAGCGGTTTGCAGGGGATTATAGATGTTTAGAGAGGTTTTATATGGGTTTCGAGGGGTTTGGAGAGGTCAGGAGCTGTGCAGAGCGGTTGGAGGGGTTGGAGGTGTTTAGAGTGATTTCGTAGGTATATTTAGTTTGTTTACAGAGGTTTATAGATGTTTAGAGAGGTTTAGAGGAGTTTGGAAGGGTTTCGAGAGTTTAGAGGGGGCTGGATGGCGTCAGAGGGGTTTTGAGGGGTTTGGAGGGGTGGTTTGTAGGGGTCTATATGTGTTTACAGGGGTTTGCATGGGTTTTGGAGGGGGTTAGAGGGATGTACATGGGGTTAGAGGCATATACAGAGCTTTAGAGGGGTTTACAGGTGTTTCCGGGTGTTTACAGGTGTTTAGAGAGGTTCTGAGTGGTATAGATGGATTTGCAGGCGATTAGAGATGTTTAGAGGGGTTTACAGGGGTTTACAGGGGTTTGGAGGGGGTTGGAAGTGTTTAGAGTGATTTAGGTGGGTTTAGTTGTTTAAAGGTTTATAGGTGTTTAGAGAGGTTTACATGGGTTTACAGGGGGTTAGAAGGGTTTACAGGAGTTTAGTGGGGTTTAGGGGGTTTTAGAGGGCTTTACGGGGATTTGGAAGTGTTTAGGAGGGGTTACATGAGGATTAGAATGGTTTAGAGGGATTTACATGGGGTTTACACGGGGGTTTATAGGGGTTTCGAGTGTGGAGGGATTTAGAGGGATTTACATGGGGTAGAGGCATTTAGAGAGGTTTTGGGGGGTTTACATGTGTTTCCGGGTGTTTACAGATGTTCTGAGTAGGGTTTAGAAGGATTTGCAGAGGATTCGAGATGTTTAGAGGTGTTTGGCTTTAGAGGGGTTTACAGCTATTTAAACAAGTGATTTCGAGTGAATTCCAGGGGTTTTAGAGGGTTTAGAAGGTTTTTTAAATGGGGTTAGAGGCTTTACAGGTGTGTGCAGATGTTTAGAGAGGTTTAGAGTGGTTTAGAATGTTTTTGACGTGTTTGGATGGTTTGGAGAGGTTTACAGCGGTTTTCGATGGGTTTACAGGGGTTTAGATGGTTTAGAGAGGTTTCCCAGGGGTTTCCAGGTGTTTACATGGGGTTATCGAGGGCTTTATAGGGTTTAGTGGGGATTAGAGGGGTTTGCATGCGTTTGGAGGGGTGTAGAGGGATTTACATGGGGTAGAGGTATTTACAGAAGGTTTGAGGGTTTACCGATGTTTCCGGGTGTTTACATGTGTTTAGAGTTGGTTTTGCTGTGGTTTTAGAGATGTTTTATTGGGTTTTACATAAGTTTAGTGTGGAATATAGGGATTTACAGGGGATTTAGAGGGGTTTAGAGGGGTTTTGAGTGGTATAATGTTTGCGATGGGTTTGGAGGGTTTAGTGGGTTTAACGGTTTTATGGGGGTTATAGAGGGGTTCAGGGGATTTAGCGGGGTTTTAAAGGGGTTTAGAGTGGTCCACATGGGTTTAGAGGGGTTTTAGATGGGTTTTACATGGGTTTAGAGGGGGTTAGGGGGATTTACAGTGGTTTAGAGGAGTTTATAAGAGTTTAAAGGGGTTTAATGGATTATCGCGGCTTTATGCGGAGTTTAGAGGCGTTTAGAGTGGCCCACATGGGTTTAGAGGGGTTTAGAGGGGTTTGGGGTGTTTTGCCGGTGTATTAGAGGGCATTTACAGGAGGTTAGAGGAGTTTAGAGTGGTTTAGAGGGGTTTAGAGTGGATTTCGCGTGATTTATGGGGAGTTTTAGAGGAGTTTAGAGAGGTCCACATGGGTAATGATGGGGATTAGATATGGTTAGAATGGGTTACAGGGTTGACAGGTTAAAGTTTAGAGGGGTTTTACAGGGGTTTAGTGGGGACTTAAAGTGGGTTTAGAGCGGTTTTACAGTGTGTTAGAGAGATTAGAGGGGTTTAGAGGGGCATAGTGTGTTTCTGAGGGTTACAGGGATTTAGAGGATGTACAGCCTTTGAGGGGGTTGCCGGGGATTAAAGATGTTTAGAGAGGTTTACAGGTGTTTAGAGGGAATTACAGGGGTTTAGAGGGATTTACAGGGGGTTAGAGGGAATAAAGGAGATTGGGTTTAGAGGGGTTTACATGGTTTAGAGAGGTTTGCAGGGAATTATAGATGTTTGGAGTGGGTTTAAAAATCTATTTAATATTTTATCACACAATACTATAACATACTATATATAACACTATAACTAATGCACTAACGTCTAGCACTAAAACTATAATAATATAACACGCGATATCACACAATAATAGACCTCGATAATAAACTATCATAACAGTTTAACACTATGAAACAATACCAAACAGTATCAAACAGTACATTATAAGACACCAGTAACACTAAAAAACACGATAACACGTTATTAATACATTAGAATCCCATGATATATATAACACTATAATACACCATATACACGAAAACAATATAACACATCCTAGATCAAATTATCACAGATTAACACATAATAACACACTGTAATACACAATAAGACATAACACAAAACTATGCACACTATAACACGCAACAATGCACTCTAACATACTAAGATACATTATAATACACTACAACACATAAATAACTACAATGCACTATCACAGAATAACACGTTCTAACTAAATATACTATACATATTTTAACATGTTATAACACACTATGACACTATGACACTTAACACACTATAACATACCATTGCACTAAAACAATATGAAATATATACACCATATTGTAACACCCTGTAATGCACTATAACAATATAATACGTTAAACACACTATAATACACAATTATGTTTATTCTATATTAATTAGGATTAATTAGGATAATCTACATTATCTATATTGATTAGGATTAATTAGGATAATCTACATTATCCTATACATTGTAACTTCCTATGCTAAAATACATGTAAATACAAGGAAAAATACAGAGTAACGCTCTATAATAAAACACCACAACAATAAAACACAAAATATATGATACAATATACTAAACAATTATAACCATATAAACATATACACTATAAACACTGTATAACACATTATAATACTATCTCTATAATACACAGCATAACACACTATATCCCCTAAATCACACACTGCATCAAATTATAAATACTATATTACACATTATAATAATATTTTTAGTTGAATCGATATACACTAAAACAATATAATAGCATAGCACGGTAATACACATACACTAACACAAATAACAATATTACACCATAACACATTATACTACTAATGCACTATAACACCGTAACACACTATAATACATTATATCAAAATAAACTATACAACTAAAATACGATTTCCCCATACATATAAAACATACTATAACATGAATATAATATACAATATACTAACTATGGCCTTCGAAGTTTCTGGTTAAACTAGGCAGAGGTGCCTCCAAAAAAGTACTAGCCACTGAGGGGCGCACCCGAAGTGAAAAGATACTATTTGGAGGCACCGAGGCCCATAGTTTTAAACCAGAAACTCGAAATAAGGCAAGATATTTGTTTTATATTGGGATCGAAACATTTTAAACAAAAGTAAAAAACAGAATAATACCCTTAATCTTCGCAGCGCGAGAGTTTCCCAGTGACATGCACACGGAGCTGTGATATCATTTCCCACATAGCACATAACTATTGCAAATGTGTCATAAAATATGTCATTTTGCAAATAGTAAATCGTGGAGTGTCAACATGCCAACATTCTGAAATAGCTGAAAATATATGAAATCACGTGATGCTCTCTCCATCCAATCGCTAGAGGATAATGTATTTTGATGCCAATATAATATAATAACCACTATAAAACAGTTTAACACTATAACACTATAATACACTATAATACATAATATCAAAATAAACTATACACTATAATACACTACTACGTACGATAAAACATTAACACATACTATAACAAGATCTAATATAGTATAACGCACTAGAAAACATTTTAACACTATAACACTTTTTTCACACAGAGAGTGGTGAGTCTCTGGAACTCTCTGCCACAGAGGGTAGTTGAGGCCAGTTCATTGGCTATATTTAAGAGTGAGTTGGATGTGGCCCTTGTGGCTAAGGGGATCAGAGGGTATGGAGAGAAGGCAGGTACGGGATACTGAGTTGGATGATCAGCCATGATCATATTGAATGGCGGTGCAGGCTCGAAGGGCTGAATGGCCTACTCCTGCACCTAATTTCTATGTTTCTATGTTTCTAACACACAATAATACACTATAACACAATACATCAAACTATAATACCATATAGTATTGTATAGTACACTATAAACAAACTATAATAAACGATAACAAAAAACTATAACACACGATAAATAATACCACATTATAACACTATAATACTAACTATAACACTATAACAATACTACTGCACACAATGACACACAATTTACAATATAATACACAAATATACTTGGCCTTGAGAGTTTCTGGTTAAACATGGGGCAGAGGTGCCTCCAAAATAGTACTACAACTGAGGGGCGCAGCCCCGAAAGTGAATAGTACTATTTGGAGGCACGAGGCCCATAGTTTTAACCAGAAACTCGAAATAAGGCCAAGGATATTTTTGTTTTATATTTGGGATCAAACATTTAAACAAAAGAAGAAAAACAAGATAATTGCTTACCTAAATCTTCGCATCGCGAGAGTTTCCCGTGACATGCACACGGAGCTGTGATATCATTTCCCCACATAGCACATACTATTGGCAAAAAATGTCGTCATAAAAGTGATGTCATTTTGCAAATAGTAAATCGTGGACGCTGTCAACATGCCAACATTCTTGAAATAGCTGAAAAATATATGAAATCACGTGATGCTCTCTCGACCAATCACTGAGGATAAATGTTTGATGCCAATATAAATACAAAATAACACCTTAAAACAGTATAGTATAAAACACATGACACGATAATACACATCGCCATAATCTACTATAACACTGTAAAACAACATACTAAAACACAGTAAAATACCATATACAATAGAATACACACTATAATAATATAATAGTAAGATTAAACGAGAACTTACCAGTTTGAAGTTTGATCTTTATTTTATGAGGAGTCGAGTTGAGGGACTATGTGAATAGAAGCCCGTACAGCCGTTGGTGCGTCAATCTTCAAAGCAGCGGAATGAATTCACAGCTAACAATGACCGAAGTATAACGGTAAGATGATAAAACTAGAACTACCAGATGAGATCTAATGAGGGTGGGAGCGGAGGGCACGTAGTCCCACAACTCGACTCCTCATAAAATAAAGATCAAACTTCAAACTGGTAAGTTCTCGTTTAATCTTACTAATTTTACTTCGGAGTCACGTGAGTGACTACGTGAAAGACTTCAAAGCACTGTGAATTCACGCCGCAGACTCAAATCCGACGTTCACCACTGCCTGGATTGACTCAAAAGTCGTTAAACAATCAATCATGCATCAGTAATACATTTGTTAAATGGAATAACAGTTTATTTACAAACAGATCATAACAAACCCCTCTAACTCAGGGGAAAAATGTAACAGTACTGACACCAGAATCAGCAAACACCCCGAGCCTTGAAATCGGCTTGTGACAAAACCTCTGAAAATTAGCTCACTGGACCATCCTGCGGCCGCGAGGACCTTGCAATCGTTTGCACCGACACCTTACTGCGTGGTTTTTTGTGACTAATAAACAAAAGCCAACTCTGTTCCTCTCAGAGGTTTAGTAATCTCAATGTAAAGAGATAAATGTGAGACTATACAGAAGCGATCATCTGCGGGGTATGCTGAAAACACCATCTTACATCCTGTCATGCCTCTTTTATTATGTTTAAGCAAATCATAGATATAAAATATAATGGCATCAGCCGACACATGCATTCTATCTAGCCGTAGCTTTTGCAATGTTTGTACACGTTGGGCTGAAACCAACACCAGAAGCATGACCACCTTCATAGTTACTTTGGCTATAGATAGGCAGCTTGTAACCGGAGCCCACTGGCGAAGAAGCATAAAAACCTCACTCACATTGCAAATACCGGCATACCTGAGTTTAGGAGGATTAGAATTGAAACTCCCTTCATGAATCGTGAACTAACGGATGTGTCCCTACTGTATGCAATTCTGCATTCATAGGTAAATAAGAAGACAGAGCACTTCTGGCTGAATTAATTGCACTGTAACTTAATTTTTTGGTCAAAATAAAGAGTTGACAAACTCCAATACATCCGTGATCCCTGACGTGTGGTATACAATATCCTGCTGTAGGCAGAATTGCTCCCACTTCCTTATATAGGTGATATATTGCTGCTGCTGTGTACTATCCCTGCAGGCCGACGTGAGAACATCCACCGTCCGATGAGACAGTCCTCTCCCCAGGTATGGCCTCCTTATAATCTGCAAATTAACAGATCAATACGATCCTATAAAGGATGTTGATCCCCAGTGACTGGATTTACCAGTAGATTTTTATTCTTGGGCATAAGCATGTAAGGCTCCCTAGCCATTTGTAATACAACGGGAAACCATGCTCGTGTAGGCCAATCTGGCACTACCAATACCCCTGAAGCGGAGTCCTCCTTGATCTTTTGCAAACATCTGCTGATGAGACAGAATGAAGGAAATACATACACAAACATTCCTCCCCCAATGCAGCGAAAATGCATCCACTGCTACTGCCCCAGTATCTGGTTACCATGAAACATATCTAGGTAACTGATGATTTAATCGAGATGCAAACAAGTCAATATCTGGCAATGCATACTGATCAATCATTTGGTTAAACACATCCTGACTTAACATCCATTCAATGTTGTCATTAACTGACGTGACCTCTTCCTGGCAAATAAAGTGCTGAAAGCCAGATATTTTGGTCAATACACCAGCTCCAAATCTGGTTAGCCAGTCTATCACAAGACTGTGACTTAACTCCACCCATGTGGTTTACATATGCCACTGCTGTGGTGTTGTCAATCTGAGCTGCACATGCAGATCCCTCCTTGTAGAACAATAAGCTTTGAGCCCATACCAGGTGCCCAACAACTCTAAATAATCAGTCCCTCTTAATTGAGGAAGCGATGTCTCATCCACATTCCATCTGCCTCCACAACTAGAAGACATATCTGTTGCACCCCAACCCAGTGCACTCACATCAGTCTGTAATATCAGTGATGGTGATTCCACGAAACCTTCCTTAAATTTTTTGAAACATGTACTATCCACCATTGTATGTCAGCAATCGCCCCAGCTGACAACTGCATAGGCCTATCAAAAATAGCCCCTTTGTATTCTCAGTGCCTGTTCCTTTGATGGTTGTAATTGTTGATAATGCAGAGGACAATACTGCACAGCTGGAAAAGCTGCAACAACTTCCCAATAAAACTGGCTACTTGTCTAATCAAAGGCCGTTGTTCTCCAACGAGATTAACACAGTCCTCAATTAACTGATTCAATTTATCCCTGGGCAAAGTTACCAACATGTGATTGGAATTAATGGTAAATCCCAGATAATCAATAATTTGGACTGGTGATAATTTAGATTTACCTGGGTGAATAACAAATCCCATTTGTTCAAAAATGATTTTAACAACTGAAACTGATGATTGAGTTTCAGCATGAGTCTTTCCTACAATCAGAAATCATCTAAATAGGCCATTACCACATGCCCCTGAGCTCTAAGCAATGCTAACACAGGTTTTACCAATTTAGTAAATAATCTAGGAGCTGAAGTTAATCCATTCGGCAATGTCCTGAATTGCCACAGCTCAGTCATCCAAATAAATTTCAAATATCTTCTATCATCACCATGAATAGACACTGCGTAATATATGCATTCTTTAAATCAACGGTTGCCATATAATACCCTTTGGACACTAGATGTTTGCCCGTGGTAAAGTTCTCCATTTTGAAATGCCTATAGCAAACAAATTTGGTCAAATTCGATAAATCCAGAATAATTCTACATCCCCCAGTCTTTTTAGATCTGGGAAATATACTTGACAGAAATTGTTGACTTTGATAGACAGAAGGCTCAATTACCCCTTCTCATGTAACGACTGAATCTCTGCTTGAATAAGCACATTTTCCTCATCTGAAAATAAGTTTACTACTAGGAAAATGTTGACTAGGTAGACTGTCCTTATAGTAAAATCCAATTTTTCACCCCTTCAATACACTAAGTATGAACAAATCTGATGTCAACTGCTGCCATTGTTTGAGAAACAATTTTTACCTTCCCCAATTTGAACAGGAACATCAGTTAATTCATTGTCTGTCAATGGTATATTCCTTACCAGCATCTTTCCTTGCGGCCTTGTTGTCCTCGACTTCTTGTAGAGAACCTTTTTTGCCTTGCTTCCAGCTGGCTTAATGAGAGCCATGGTTATAACAACCTCATAACAGTCTTTGACCCTTTTTGCAAAATTACCACCAAACAACAGATTTCGTGGTGGTACACTGGTTTCAAAATGCATTACAAAGGAGTTCCAGTTCATCCTGCTGTGCTTCAACCATATCATTTGTATCAATAACTTTCACCACAGCTGTAATACCTGCTGACAACAGTTTAAGCACTTTTTAAAAATTTCATCTCCTGGGCCCTAGCAGGTAAACCCATCTATGACCAAATTTGGTGACTAACCACCGGTACCTTCAGGAGATCTCAATTAACATTTTAGTTTTATAACTTTATAGTTTTTTTCTACTTCATCCATAGCTAGCTCCTGTAACTGGTGGGAGAGCATATACTGAATGGCTTCAGCCAATTCTACATCAATCGCCTTTCCTGCCTCTCTACACTCAGCAAATTTCCCAGCAATGTTCGGAATTACCTCCCACCGAACACCTTTACTGCTCTCCCCCAGCAAACTGCCCTGATAGAACATCCTCCTCACAGGCAGGATAGTTCTGCAGCCCTGAAACAGGTGCTGCTAGCACAAGCTCTCCATCAGCCTGGCTTGGGCATCACACTCCTCCTCACGGAGCTGGAACATCCTCCTCACAGGCAGGATAGTTCTGCAGCCCTGAAACAGGTGCTGCTAGCACAAGCTCTCCATCAGCCTGGCTTGGGCATCACTCCTCCTCACGGAGCTGGAACATCCTCCTCACAGGCAGGATAGTTCTGCAGCCCTGAAACAGGTGCTGCTAGCACAAGCTCTCCATCAGCCTGGCTTGGGCACCACTCCTCCCCACGGAGCTGGTCCCTGTCGAGCATTCTTTTGTAATAGAATCTCGACGTGGGAGAGCCATGAGCAAACGGACTCTCCTATGGAGGGTATAACCTCCAGGCCCGACTCATCTACGGGCCACAGAGACATGCCAGTGGCCTTCCACCCTACTGACAAGCCTCCACTGCCCCCCGGCAGTGGGTCCACAACCACTGGCTGTGTAACCAGCACCGGACCAGGTGTACCAGACGGGCCTCCATCCTCAAAACTCTCCTGCCACTTTACCTTTCTACCCCCGGAGCGCCTCGCCGACACCTTCTTCCCTTTCTGCAACATATCTACAAAAACTCCCAACCGTTGCAGAAAAAGACCTGTGGTAAAGTATTTCAACAAACCTTACCTCGTTTCAACTTGTTAACGAAAACTGCTGGAGAATGGAGGGTGAAGTCTGAAGAAGGGTCTCGACCCGAAACGTCGCCCATCTCCTTCGCTCCTTAGATGCCGCTGCACCCGCCGAATTCTCCAGCTTTCCATGTAACCCGCGGTTTAAACTTACCGCTCGGAGGAGCGCTGCTGCTCCCCCCGCCCGACTGCACCAGCGTCTGACGTCATGACGCACCAACGGCTGTACGGGCTTCTATTCACGTAGTCACTCACGTGACTCCGAAGTAAAATACACACTATAATAGAATATAAAGTACAATAAAAATGCGAAACACAATATAACAATTTCAAAATGTAACTATAATAAACTAGAATACACAGATGATAACACACTTTAACACTATAGCACACTGTAAAACACTAGCACGCACACTAAATCAATATAACTCACTATGGTCACAGACATAAAAACACACTTTAACATTAAGACCTACTTTATAATACTATATAAAACTATATCATATATTAAAACATATAATAGCACATGATAACACAAAATACACTATCAACACTATAACACGTATACCACACACACACACGACAACAATACAACACAAAAAATTAATACAGTTAGACACCATATCACTAATAGAATAATACACTTTTATAACTTTAATATGCTATACTGTTATATAGTGTGTTGCATTGTTTTATAGTTTTATAGTGCTACTGCAGATACACAAAAACACACTTTAACATTATATAATACTATATAACGATATAATACATTCTAATACACTATTACGCACTACAATACTATGATACACTTTAACACAGTGTAACACACATTACAATGTAATATAACAACTAAATACACTATAATACACTATAATATAATACGCTAAACCCAATGGCATATTACAATAAATACTATCACACATCACATAATATACTAATATAATATCACACATCACACATACACATACTAAATACATTATAATACACCAGCAACAAAGACACTAAACTACAATACCCAATAACACATTATTATACACGATCTTGCATTTAACAGACTATAAAACTATACACATCACATTATATTATAATCTGTGTAATACACTGTCACACAATATAATACACTATAACATACAATGTATTAGTGTATTATAACAATATAACACTGTAACATATATAACACTATAACTAATGTACTAATACATAACGTCTAGCACTAAAACTTTAGTAATATACCACATGATACTAACACTATCGTAACTGTGTAGCACAATGAAACAACATCAAACAATATCAAACAGTATAACATACACTATAATACACCAATACACTATAAAACACGATAACACACTATAATACATTAGAATTCCATGAACACTCTATAATACACTATAACGCATCATAATGCAGGCAAACAATATAACACATCCTATACCACATTATCACAGTTTAACACTTAATAACACACTGTAATACATTATAACACAAAACTATACACACTATAACACGCAACAATGCACTGTTAGTACATTATAACTACAATGCACTATAACACAGTATAACAGGATCGCTGTAATTGTTATATGGTTATATGGTAACACAGTATAACACGTTCTAACACATTGCAATAGAATACATTACACGACTAGAATACGCAATATAACACATTTTAACATCGCATAACACACTATAACACATAACACACTATAACATACCATAACGCACTAACACAATACAATATAAAATATACACATTTTAACACTCATATTATAACATCCTGTAATGCACTATAACAATGTAATACGTTAAGGCACACTATAATACAAATTATGTTTATTATACTACACTCTCCTATACACTGTAAATCCCTATGCTAAAATACAGGAAAATACAGTATAACATGCTATTAACACGCTACAACACACCATGATACAAAGCAAAAATGCAACACATTATATTCTAATGATACAATATCATTATAATTAGAATAACACACACAAATAACAATAATACACTATGCTAAACTATAGCAAACTAACTATATAGTATACTATACTGTTTTATAGTATTATAGTGTTACAGCATATTCCAGTGAGTTAAGTGTATTATGGTGTTAGTCTGGTATAGTGTGAAGTAGTGTGTTATATAGTTTGATATTGTGTGATGTGCAATATTATAATACATGCAAACAATATAAAACATCCTATAACACAATATCACAGTTTAACACTTAATAACACACTATAATACATTATAACACAAAACTATACACACTATAACACGCAACAATACACTGTTAGTACATTATAACTACAATGCACTATAACACAGTATAACACGTTCTAACACATTGCAATAGAATACATTACACGACTAGAATACGCAATATAACACATTTTAACATCGCATAACACATTATAACACATAACACACTATAACATACCATAACGCACTAACACAATACAATATAAAATATACACATTTTAACACTTTCTTATTATAACACCCTGTAATGCACAAAAAAATATAATACGTTAAGGAACACTATAATGCAAATTATGTTTATTATACTACACTCTCTTATACATTGTAAATCCCTATGCAAAAATACAGGAAAAGACAGTATAACATGCTATTAACCCGCTACATCACACCATGATACAAAGCAAAAATACAACACAACATGTTATGATATTCTAGAATACATTATCATTATAATTAGAATAACACACACAAATAAAAATAATACACTATGATAAACTATAGCAAACTAACTATAAAGTATTCTATACTGTTTTATAGTATTATAGTGTTACAGCAGATTCCAGTGAGTTAAGTGTATTATGGTGTTAGTCTGGTATAGTGTGAAGTAGTGTGTTATATATTTTGATATTGTGTGATGTGCAATGTTATAATGTGCCTTTTGTATCACATCGTTAATTTGTATCACATCGTGTTTATATTGTTATAGTATTTTTTTACTATAAAATACTATTTTATAGTTAAAAAAAAAGAAAAAGGAAATTATAACACAAAATTATGTCACGTTAGAAATATAATCATATATAAAATGATATCACAGTATCACACTGTACCACTATAATGCAATCCATTATAACTATAAAATACTTTAACGCATTTTATCATACACTATAACGCACAGCGCACACACAGATAGTCAATACACAACAACACACTTTAACGTTATAACATACCATATAAAACATAACACATAACACATAACACATTCTAATTCAAACCATCATATAATATGCACCACAATACACTGTCACAAAATGTGTTAATGATAGTGATTTATACAATTTACGTATAATGTGCCTTTTGTATCACATCGTTAATTTGTATCACATCGTGTTTATATTGTTTATAACATTATAACTTACTATAAAATACTATATAAAAAGAAAAAGGAAATTATAACACAAAATTATATCACGTTAGAAATATAATCATATATAAAATAATATAACACAGTATCACACTGTACCACTATAATCCAATCCATTATAACTATAAAATACTTTAACGCGTTTTATAATACACTATAACGCACAGCACACACACAAATAGTCAATACACAACAACACACTTTAACGTTATAACATACCATATAAAACATAACACATAACAAATAACACATTCTAATTCAAACCATCATTCACTATTGCAATATAATATGCACCACAATACACTGTCACAAAGTGTGTTAATGATAGTGATATATACAATTTACAATTGATAGTGATATATACAATTTACAATATAATACAAAATAACACCTTAATACAGTATAATGCACGATATGACACGATAATACTCGATCTGTACCCATAAACTACTATAACACTGTAAAACAACATAATAAAATTATAACATTACAACACTATATAATACTATATAACGATATAATACATTTTAACACATAAAACACATTCTAATACATTATTACACACTACAATACTATGATACACTTTAACAGTATAACACATATTACAATATAAAATAACATAATAGTCACAAACACACTACACATTACAATAAATACTATCACACATCACACTTAATATAGCATACTAAGTACATAATAGACCAGTACAAACACACTACAATACCCAATAACACATTATTATACACTATCTCGCATTTAACACAATCACACTACCACATTATATCATAATTTGTGTAATATACTCACACAATACACTATAACATACTATATATAAAATACTGATGCACTAACAGTAATGCACTAACGTCTAGCACAAAAATTATAATAATATAACACGCGATATCACACGATAATAGATGCGATAATAACTGACATTAATAAACCATGAAACAATACCAAACAGTATCAAACACTATCACACTTTCACTTAATAACACACTGTAATACACAATAATACATTATAACACAAAACTATACACTACAACACGCAACAACGCACTAATGACTATCACATTACAATACACATTATAAAAAGTTATAACAGTACAATGAACTATAACACACGTTCTAACATTGTAAGATTCTATACGCACTATAATATATTACACGACTAATATACACTCTAACGCAATATAACACATTTTAACATGTTATACACTATGAAACTTAACACACTATAACACACTATATCACACCATGACGCACTAAATATAAAATATACACACTTTAACACTTTCATATTGTAATACTATAACAATATAATACGTTAAGGCACTATAAATACACAATTATGTTTATTATAATACACTATCCCGTACATTGTGCTAAACGTTTACACTGTAAATCCCTATGCTAAAATACACGTAAATACAGGAAAATACAGTATAACACACTATACCACGCTATAATACAGTATAACACGCTATAATATATAACAACAATACAACACATATTATGATATCATTATAATTAGGATAATAAACACAAAAAGCAATAATACTATCTAGATAGTATTCTAAACTGTTTCATAGTTTGTTGCATTGTTTTATAGTGTTATAGTGTTACAGCAGATTCTAGTGAGTGGTGTAGTGTGAAGCAGTGTGTTATAGTAGTTTGTTATGCGAGTTGTGCGGTATTATAGTGTGCCATATGTATCACATGGTGCTAAGGTATTATATAGTTTATAGCATTATAAACTACTATAAAATACTATATAAAAAGGAAAAGTAAATTATGACAAATGTATACACTCTAATACCCTAACATACATTAATAACACTATAAATCAGTATTGCATTAAAATGTATCATATATAAAATAATATAACACAGTCTCACACTGTACCACTATAATCCAATTCATTATAACTAAAAAATATTATAACCCACTTTGTAATACATTATAACACACTATAACGCACTGCACAACAGTATAACACACCACGATAGTCAATACACAACAACACACTTTAACATTGTAACATACCATATAAAATATGCTAACACATTCTAATACACACCATAATACTATAATAAGCTATTACAATATAATATAACACACATTACAATATAATATACACCACAATACACCGTCACAAACGCATCACGCACTCACACATATAACAGAACAATATCAAACAATACAAAACACTATCACATAGTGTATCGTACACTATACTACACCAGTACACTATACGCTATAACACACTATAATACATTAGGATACTATGCTATACTATAACACACCGTAATACACGAAAGCAATGTAACACACTCTATAACACAATATAACACTTAAAACACACTGTAATACGCAAGAATTCATTTTAACATTATAACAGAATGACACGCAAAAATACAGTATAACACACTACAACACATTATAATATAACATTATAATACTATTACACTATAACATTAATAATACTCATACACTACAACACACTATAACATTATGAAATAGTATATAACACAATAAAGCACTAACACACAATAAAACACACTATTAAACGCTATAACATATTACAACACACTATAATACACTATAACACTTTAATAACAATACAAAGAGTATGCTATACTGCTATATAGTGTACGTTGTCATATAGTGTTATAGTGTTACTGCAGATACACGAAACACTAGAACATTATAACTATATAATACCATATAACGATATAATACATTATAACACATTATAACACATTCTAATACACTATTTCACAATACAATACTATAAAACACTTTAACATACATTACATATAATATAACAACTAAATACACTATAATAGTTACAATCACACTACACAATAGCAGATTACAATAAACACTATCACACATCATACATAATATAGCATACTAAGTACATTGTAATACACCAGCACAAACACACTACACTACAGCACCCAATAACACATTATTATGCACTATCTTGCATTTAACAGACTATTACACAATAACTATAGCACTCTAACACACTAAGATACATAATATGCACTACAACACATAACTATCACATTAGCTGGAGATGGAGCTGGAGATAGAGCAGGAGATGGAGCTAGAGATGCTGGAGATGGAGATGTAGATGGAGACGGAGGTGGAGATGAAGCTGCTGGAGATAGAGATGAAACTGGACCTAGAGCTGGAGCTGGAAATCAAGCTGGAGATGGCCCTAGCGATGGAGCTAGAACTAGAGCTGGAGATGCAGCTGGAGGTGGAGTGAAAGCTGGAGCAGGCGATGGAGCTAGGGCTAGAGCTGGAGCTAGAATTGGCGCTGCAGCTAGAGCTGGAGATGAAGCTGGAAACGGAACTGGAGATGGAGCTGCAGCCAGTACAGCTACTAGAGCTAGAGCTGGAGATTGAGCTGGACATGGAGTTTGAGCTGCATCTGGTGATGGAGCTAAAGCTAGATCTGGAGATGGAGCATGAAATGGAGCTGGAGCTGGATCAAGCGATGGAGTTAGAGCAAGAGCTGAAGAATGAGCTGGAGATGGAACTAGAGTTACAGTAGGAGATGGGGCTGGAAATGGAGCTGGCGATGCAACTAAAGCTAGAGATGGAGATGGATACAGAGATGGAGCTGTAGCTGTGGATGAAGCTGGAGGGAGCTTAGGGCAGAGCTGGGGATGGAGCGTAGAAGGAGCTAGAGCTGGAGCTGGAGATGGAAATTGAGATGTAGTTGGCCATGGAGCTGGAACTGAAGATGGAGCTAGAGCAGGAGATGAAGTTAAAGCTAGTGCTGGATATGGAGCTGGAGATGGAGCTAGAGCTGGAGATGTTGTTGTTTAAATAGAGCTGGAGTGAGATAGAGATGGAGTTTGAGATGCATCTGCAGGGAGCTAGAGCTGGAACTTTAGCTGGATATGGAGCTTGAGATGGAGCTAGAGCTAGAGCTTGAGATGCAGTTAGAGTTAGAGATAGTGCTAGAGGTTGAGCTGGAGATGGCGCTGGAGGGGGGACTGGAGATGGAGTTTTAGCTAGTACAGCTGGAGATGTAGCTGGAGGTGGGACTAAAACTGGAGCTACATTTGGAGCTGCTGGAGATGGAGCTAGAGCTGAAGCTGGAAATGGAGCTGTAGCTAGAGCTGGAGATAGAGATGGAGATGGAGCTAGAGATGGATATGGTGTTAAAATGCTGGCGAGAGCTGGAGATGGCGCTTGAGATGGAGCTTGAGATGGAGCTAGAGCAAGAGCTGGAAATGCAGCTAGTTAGAGATAGTGCTAGAGCTAGGGCTGGAATTGGAGTTGGAGATGCAGAGGGGACTGGAGATGGTGCTTTAGCTAGTATAGCTAGAGCTGGAGCTGGAGCTAGAGCAGAAGCTGGAGCTGGAGATGGAGATGGAGCTAAAGCTGGAAATGGAGCTGTAGCTAGAGCTGGAGGTAGAGCTGGTGATGGAGCAAGTGCTAGAGCTAGGTTGAGTTAAATTGGAGCTGGAGCCAGCTGGAGATAAGAGCTAGATATGGAGCAAGAGCTGGAACTGGAGATGGAGCTTGAGGTGGAGCTAGGTTAGAGCTGGCGGTTGAAATGGAGACAGAGCTTGAGCTGGAGCTGTAGATGGAGCTAGAGATAGAACGAGAAAGGGGCTGGAGATGGCGCTGGAGATGGAGCAGGAAATGGAATAGTTGGAGATGGAGCTGGAGATGCAAACTGGAGATGGAGCTAGAGGTGGAACTGGAGAAGGAGCTGGAGATGAAGCCTAATCTAGAGCTGGAGATGGAGTTAAAACTGTAGCTGGATGGAGCTGGAGCTTATCAAAGCTGGGGATGGAGCTAAAGATGTACCTGCAGATGGAGTTAAATCTGGAGCTGGAGATGGAAATGGAGATGGAGTTGGAGATGGAGCTGGAACTGAAGATGGAGATGGAGCTAGAGCTGGAGATGAAATTAAAGCTAGTGCTGTAGATGGAGCTGGAGATGGAGCTAGAGCTAGAGCTAGTGCTGGACTCAACCTGGTGTTAAAATAGAGCTGGAGTGAGCTGGAGGTGGAGTTTGAGGTGCATCTGCAGTGAGCTCGAGATGGAGCTTTAGCTGGATATGGAGCTTGAGATGGAGCTTGAGATTGAGTTAGAGCTAGAACTTGAGATGGAGCTAGAGTTAGAGATAGTGCTAGAGCTAGTGCTGGAAATGGAGCTGGAGATGGAGCTGGGGGTAGAGGTAGAGGTAGAGCTCGTGCTCGTGCTAGAGATGGAGCTGGAGCTGGAGCCAGAGCTTGAGATGGAGCTGGAGATGGGACTAGAGATGGGACTAATACCGCTGGAGATGTAGCTGGAGGTGGAGCTAGATCTAGAGCTGGAGATGGAGCTCGAGATGGATTAAGAGCTCGAGCTAGGTAGAGTTAAATTGGAGCTGGAGTCAGCTGGAGATAGAGCTGGATATGGAGCAAGACCTGGAACTGAAGATGGAGCTTGAGGTTAGAGCTGCTGATTGAATCACAAATACACATGGAAACATTATGTTTAATTCGGTTTTTGAGTTGTGCAATCTATGTAAAACTTTAAATTGTATTAAAGAGTGTCTAGCAATTTAACGAACAGTGATGTATATGGTTGTAAGCCTTTTCATCCTGTTATTTTCTGGCCCTATTATTTGAATGACCTAGTTTCCCATGATTGCCTATATTTTTCCGTCATGGGTGCATCATTATCCAATAAAAATGTTATAAATATAAGATATCAATTTCTATGTTCGGATGTTTATTCAAGAATTCATCAAGAATTTCTGTCCTATTTCAATAATCCTGTGTATTTGACTAAGCATAGTCTCTAATTTTATAGATAGCTAAAGTAGTATTTTGAATGAAGCCCATAAATGTGTTGTAGTTACTGAAATGAGGAGAAAGGAAGTTTTTCCTATAGAGATCGCCCATCTTAATAATTCCATGATTTTATCCATTGCAAATAACCTTTATCCATCACCGAGGGTTTAAATGTAGCATTGTTTACAATGGGAAGGGATAGTGGTAAACAATCCAATTTTAGCGTCTTCTTTAATTGTTTCCAAGTGCGTATTCCACTGTCTATTTATTGGGTTTTCTTTATAGGTTTTTTTTGCTTAATTTAGTATTAGCAAACAGAATCGACCCAATTTCAAAAGGTAAAAACAATTCATCCTTTTCCATTTTCTTAACCTATCTGGGTTGTTTGTCCAGTTCTTCCAACCAAAAATTCATATTTTTAATATTAACTGCCCAATAATAAAAACACACAATTTGGTAGTGCTAAACCTCCATTTATTTTTGATTTAAATAAGTAAATTTATTCAGTGGTTCTTATATAATCCCATATAAAGTTGGTGTCTATAGTCAACCTTCTTAAAAAAATAATTCAGAGGTATATCGGGATTAATTAAAAAAAGTACAATAATTGCGGAAGAGAAATCATTTGTATCGCCATTAATGCTACCCAACATCGAAATAGGTGGGATTTACAAATGATTAGAGCGGTTTAGAGCGGTTTAGAGTGATTTATAGGGGATTTTATAGGGGTTTAGAGGGGGTTAGAGGGTTTTAGATGAGTTTAGATGGATTTAGAGGGGTTTACAGATGTTTTGCAGGTGTGGTGAGATGTTTAGAGGCTGTTTAGAGGGGTTTAAAATGGTTTAGTGTGTTTTAGTGTTAGAGGTGTTTAGAGGGATGTTTCCTGGGGCGTTTAGGTATTTGCAGGGGATATAAAGATGTTTAGAGTGGTCTGTAGAGGGATTTACAGGGCATAGAGCGATATCTGCAGGGGGTTAGAGGGGTTTAGAGGGGTTTAGTTGGGATTGGAGGGCTTTATATGGGGTTTAGAGTAGTTCCACGGGGATTAGAGGGGGTTTACATGTGGTTATAGGGGTTTTTTAGTGGGATTTACATGGATTTACAGGGGTTTAGAGGGATTTACAGGGGGGGTTTAGAGGGTTTAGATTTGTTTATAGAGGAATTTTAGAAATGTTTAGAGGTTTACATGTATAGAGGTTTGCGTTGTTATAGAGCCGTTTGCAGGGGATTATAGATGGTTAAGAGAGGTTTTTACATGGGTTTCGAGGGTCTGGGGGATTGGAGAGGTCTGGGCGGTGCAGATTTAGAGGGGTTGGTGGTGTTTAGAGTGGTTTAGGTAGATTTAGTTGTTTACAGAGGTTTATAGATGTTTAGAAAGGTTTAGAAGAGCTTGGAAGACAGGAAGGCACTACAACGGGTGGTGAAAACCGCCCAGTACATCATCGGTGCCGCGCTCCCTGCTTTGGATGCCCCCCACCGAAAACGGTGTCTGAGACGGGCTGGGAAGATCATCAAGGACCCCTGCCACCCTGACCATGGACTGTTTGCCCTCCTACCATCGGGGAGGCGGTACAGGAGCCTCAGGTCCCGCACCAGCAGGATGAGGAGTAGCTTCTACAATGACACCATCGCACTGCTGAACTCGGATTCCCGCCGATAGATTCTGTATTTATTTATCTGTATTTATCTAAACATTGCTATCACTACGTACTGACACTAAACTGCATTTCGTTGTACCATACTTGTATCTGTGCAATGACATTAAATTTGAATTGGAATTGAATTGAATTGAAGGGTTTCGAGAGAGTTTAGAGGGGGCTGGACGCGTCAGAGGGGTTTGGAGAGGTTTGGAGGGGGTTTGTAGGGTTTATATGGGATTTTTTACATGGCTTTGGAGGGGTTAGAGGCATATACAGAGGCTTTAGAGGGTTTACAGGTGTTTCCGGCGTGTTTTACAGGTGTTTAGAGAGGTTCTGAAAGGTTATATGGATATGCAGGCGATTAGAGATGTTTAGAGGGTTTAGCAGAGGTTTAGAGGGGTTTGGAGGGGGCTTGGGGTGTTTACAGTGGTTTAGGTGGGTTTAGTTGTTTAAAAGGTTTATAGGTGTTTAGAGAGGTTTACATGGGTTTATAGGGTTTAGTGGGGATTAGAGGGTTTGCATGGTTTGGAGGGGTGTGTAGATGGATTTACATGGGGTTAGAGTATTTTACAGAAGTTTTGAGGGGGTTTTTACAGATGTTTCCGGGTGTTTACATGTGTTTAGAGTGGTTTGCTGGGGGTTTAGAGATGTTTATAGGGTTTTACATAAGTTTAGTGTGGATATAGGGATTTACATGGCTATAGAGGGATTTAGAGGGGGTTAGAGTCGGTTTATTAATGGTTTGCGATTGTTTGGAGGGGTTTAGTGGTTTTTAACGGGCTTTATGGGGGTTAGAGGGGTTCAGGATTTAGCGGGGGTTTTAAAGGGGTTTAGAGGTGGTCCAATGGGGTTTCGAGGGGTTTAAGATGGGTTTACATGGGTTTAGAGGGGGTTAGGGATTTAGAGGTTTAAGGAGTTTTTATAAGAGTTTAGAGGGATTTAGTGGATTTTAGCGGGAAGTTTAGAGGCATTTAGAGTGGCCACGTGGGTTTAGAGGGTTTAGAGGAGTTTAGAGGGGATTGGGGTATTTGCAGGTGTTTAGGAGGGAATTTACAGCGGAGTTGAGGCGTTTAGAGGGGTTGGGTTTAGAGGGGTTTAGAGTGGATTTCGCGTGATTTTGGCGTTTAGAGGAGGGTCACATGGGTATAGGGGGTTTACAGGGGTTTACATGGGGTGTATGGGGTTTAGGGGGATTTACATGGGTTTTTAGAGGGGTTTAGTGAAAATTTGCAGCTGTACAGAGATGTGTTATAGTGGGTTAAAACCCATACACAGGGTTTAGAAGGTTTTAGGTGTGTTTACAGGCGTTTACAGGGGTTTAGAATGATTGATTTGTTTACTGAGGATTAAAGAGGTTTACGGGTTTACCGTGGTGTTTGTGAGGATGTACAGGGTTCGAGGGGTTTTGGGTGTTATAGAGGGTTTACAGGGTTATAGACGTTTTGGCGGGTTAATGGGGGTTTATAATGGTTTACGGGGCTCAGCGGGTTTTATAGGGTTTTAGCGGCATTTATGAGATGGTTCACAGGGGTTTTACAAGGGTTTACATGGGGTTACAGGGGGTCTATAAGGGGTTTTGATGGCTTTTATAGGGGTTTAGAGGTGTTTCCATGGGTTGAGGGGTTTGGGGGACGTTTTTTAGAGGGTTTGGGTGGGATTAGAGGCGTTAGGAGGGGTTTGGTGTGAGTTTGGAGGGGGCTTAGTGGGGTTTAGAGTGGTTTAGAGGGGTCTACAGTGTTTGTGGTGTATAGGAGGGCTAGTGGTTTTAGAGGGGTGGTTTATCAGGGGTTAGGACGAGTGGTGCGGGTTGAGAGGGGGATTAGAGGTATTTGTTGGTTAGAGGTATTTGAGGGATTTACAGGTGTTTCCGGGATGTTTGCAGGTGTGTATAGAGGATTTAAGTTGTTTAAAGGGGTTTGCAGGGATTAGAGGATGCTTAGAGGGGTTTACGGCTGTGATGGGTGGGATTTACAAATGTTTTGGAGAGGTTATAGAATGGTTTGGGTTTTAGAGTGAGTTATAGTGTTAAGATGCATTTGGATGGTTTAGAAGGTTTTGAGTGGGTTTAGAGGTATTACAGAGGGTGTGAGGTGTTAAGGAGAGGTTTTAGTGGTTGATGAGGGGATTAGCTAGGTTAGTAGAATGGGTTAACGGGGTTTAGACGGGTTTAAAGTTTAGAGGGGTTAAGGTGTTTTCGGAGGCTTTAGTGGGACTTAAAGGTGGGTTCTAGAGCAGGTTTTCAGTGTTGTTTAGAGAGATTAGAAGGGTTTAGAGGGGCTTAGTGTTTGTGAGGTTACAGGGATGTTAGAGGGAATAAAGGAGATTGTGTTGTAGAGTGTACAGGCTTTGAGGGGTTTGCAGGGGATTTAAGATTTAGAGGTTTATCGGTGTCTTAGAGGGAAAATACCAGGGGGTTTTGAGGGATTTACAGGGAGTTAGAGGGATAAAGGAGATTGCGGTTTAGGAGGGGTGTTTAAACTGAATAAACATACATTATGGAACCAGAGTACACTAAAAAAAATACGATAACACGTTATAATACACTTAGAATCCCATGATATAATATACACTATATACACGAAACAATATAACACACATCTTAGAACAATTATCACAGTTTAAAACATTAAGAACCACGTAATACCTACAATAATACATTATAACACAACACTATGCAACTATAACACGCAAACAAATGCACTGTACACACTGCGATACATGTATTAATTACACTACAACACATAAATTCCCATTATAATACACATTCTAATTCACATTATGACTACAATGCACTATAATACTGATAAACACGTTCTAACTAAATATACTATACATATTTCTAACATCTTATAACACACTATGACAACTTAACACACTATAACATACATTGCATAAAATACCAATATGATAATATATACACTTTCATATAGTAACAAACATGTAATGCACTATAACAATATAATAGGTTAAGACACACTATAATACACAATTATGATTAATATACTACTATTATCTATTACTCTGAACTCACTATGCTAAAATACGTGTAAATACAGGAAAAATACACTCTATAATACACCGCTATAATACACCACAACAGTAAAACACAAAATATCTATGATAACAATATACTTAATATTTCACCATTTACATTAGTACACATAAACCCCCACTTTGTATAACACATCATTATATAATCTTATAATACCACAGTATAAACACACTATATCACTTACTCACCACTTGCATTAATATTAATATCTATATTACATTATATAATATTTTAGTTGAATCCGATTATACACTATAAACACCTATAGTATTCACTATAATAGCACGGTAATACTCATACACGCACGATTATACACTAACACAATAAACTGATTTACACCATATACACAATTTTAATACATGACCTTTATTACCTAACAAATACGTTAATTCCTTATATCATAATGTAACTTACACTAAAAATAACTACTACATGCTATTTAAACATACGATTAACAGTATTATAATATAGAATATACGCACTATAACACAGTTTAAACTCTATAACTCGGTAATTACATCTATAATACATGTATTCCAAAATTCATCTATACTCTTTAATACTACTTACTTACGTACGATTGACAACATTAAAACATTCGATAACAGATCAGAGTTCACACCTGAAGGGAACTAGTTACAGTTTTCCTAGATCCCTCTGCGCACACGCATTTCCTCAATTCCCTACCATTTACCATGTACGTCCTTTATTTTGATTGTCTGCCAGATGTAGCACTTCACACTTATCAGCATTAAACTCCATCTGCCATCTTTCAGCCCCCTGTCCAAATGGCCCAAATCTCTCTGTAGACTTTTGAGAAATCATAATTCATTATCCACAATACCCAACTATCTTAGTATCTTCTGCTACTTTACTTATCCAATTTTCACCCCATCATACAGTATCATTGATTGTATCATGAACATACAACAGGTGGACCCAACAACAGATCCTGAGGCACCCACTGGTCACGGCTTTCCAAACCCGCGGAAAAACAGCCATCCACTTACTTCTGAAGCTTCCCATTCATTCTGCCACCTGTTGATTCCCATCTTGCATCCTCCGCCATTAACACCCAAAGATTGAACCTTCTGAACATCCTTCCATGGGGAACCTTGTCTTAGGCCTTACTGAAATACATATAGACAACATCCCACTGCGTTACCCTCATCATTTACTAGTTACCCGCTTCAAAAAATTCAAGAAGGTTTGTCAAACATGACCTTTCCAGGTCACAAATCCATGTTGACCTGTTCCTGCTCAGACCCCGTTTATCCAGATGCTTTATATATATTTCTCTAAGTATCCTTTCTCATTAAATTTGCCCACACTGACGTCAATAACTAATAGGTCTATAATTGCTAGGTTTATTTTTTGATTCCCTTTTTAAACAATGGAAACAACATGCGCAGTACGCCAATCCTCCGGCACTATTCCGTTTTCTAATGACATTTGAAATATTTCTGTCAAAGCGCTGCTATTTCTACACTATTGCCTCAATGTCCTAGGGAATTCCTGGTCAGGACCTGGAGACTTATCCACCTTTATATTTTTTCAAAAAAGTGTAGTACTTCCTCCCACTCTACCCCTTTTGACTACCATTTTCCTACGCCTGCACAATTTGATACCCCAGACTTCAACTCTTTCAGGGGACCCAAGCAGTCATTCAGGTCCCGACTGAGGTTTCTCCTGAACCTCCTCCAAACCTCATCTACTGCATCCGCTGCTCAGATGCCAGATGATCTATATCGGTGAGACAAAGCGGTAGGCTTGGCGATCGCTGCGCGAACACCTCCGCTCAGTCCGCAATACCAAGCCCAACCTCCTGGTGGCTCAGCACTTCAACTCCCCTACCATACACAATCCGACCTCTCGGTCCTGGGCTCCTCCTCTGCCAGAGTGTGAAACACCGCAAGCTGAGAACAGCACCTCATATTGCGATTGGGGTGTCTGCATCCTTTGGGCTTGGAATATGAATTTTCTCAATTCTGTTTAACCTTGCTGTCTCCTCCCCTTCCCACTCACCTCAGCCCTGGGGCCCTGGCATTCCTCTATCTTATCTCTCCCCCACCTAGGTCGAACCTGCTTCTCCTTTTTTCAAACCAAAAACAGCTTACAATGGCTTGTTCCTTTATCACGATACTTTTTTGCATATCTTACAATTCATTGGTTCCTTATCTCTCCACATCACCGTTCTATATCTCTCGTTCCTGATCCGCTGACAGTCTGAAGAAGGGTCTCGGCCCGACAAACGTCGCCTATCTCCTTCCGATCCTTAGATGCTGCTGCACCGCTGTGTTTCTCAGTTTTTGATGTATTCAATAAAGCTGTTTACTTGTCTAATTTCCAAGGCCGTTGTTCTCAACGAGTATTAACACAGTCCTCATTAACTGATCAAGTGATCCCTTGGGCAAAGTTACCAAAACATGTGGATTGGAAATTAATGGAAAATCCCAGATAATCAATAATTTGGATGGTGATAATTTAGATATTTTGGGGAATAACAAATCCATATGTTCAAAAGTGATTTTTAAAACTGAAATGATGATGAGTTCAGCATGAGTCTTTCCAACAATCAGAATATATCTATATAGGCCATTACCACATGGCCTGAG
>JAVHYY010000177.1:0-107500 GCA_035221665.1 Okamejei kenojei
CCAAAATTAACCCCTCTGTTTTAAGAAGGGGAGGGAGAGAGAAAAGGGGAATTTACGACCAGTTAGTCTAACATCGGTAGTGCGGAAACCTACTAGAGTCAGTTATTAAAGTTGGGATAGCAGACTTTGGAAAGTGGTGAAATCATTGGCCAAAGTCTGACATGGATTTAAAAAGGTAAATCATGATCTGCGAATCTTGTGGAATTTTTCGAGGATGTAACTAGTGGGCGTGGATAAGGAGAACCAGTGGATGTGGTTTATCTGGGACTTTCCAGAAGGCTTTCGACAAGGTCCCCATAAGAGATTAGTATCCAAACTTAAAGATACGGTTTATTAGGGGTTCAGTATTGATTGTGGATTTAAGAGAACTGGCTGGGCAAACAGAAGCAAAAGTAGGAGTAAACGGGTCCTTTTCACAAGGGCAGGCATAAACTAGTGGGTACCGCCAGGGCTCAGTGGCTGGGACCCCAGCTATTTACAATATATTTTATAATGATCTGGATGAGGGAATTGATAGGCAATATCTCCAAGTTTGGGATGACACTAAGCTGGGGGGCAGTGTTCGCTGTGAGGAGGATGCTAGGAGACTGCACGGTGCTTGGATAGGCTGGGTGAGTGGGACAAATGTTTGGAGATGCAGTATAATGTGGATAAATGTGAGGTTATCCACTTTGGTGGCAAAAAAACAGGAAAGCAGACTATTATTAAATGGTGGCCGATTAGGGAAAAGGGGAGAGGAGATGCAGCGGAGACCTGGGTTGTCATGGACACCAGTCTTGTAAGTAGGGCATGCAGAGTGCAGCAGGGCAGTGAAAAAAGCGAATGGTATGTTTAGCTTTCATAGCAAAAGGATTTGAGTACAGGGCAGCAGGGAGGTTCTACTTCAGGGGTTGTACAGGGTCTTGGTGAGATCACACTGGTGTATTGCCGTACAGTTTTGGTCTCCAAATCTGAAGAGAAGGACATTATTGCCATAGAGGAGTGCAGAGAAGGTCACCAGGGGGACTGATTCCTGGGATGTCAGGGGACTGTCTTATGAAGAAAGACTGATAGACTCGGTTTATACTCTCTGGAATTTTGGAGATTGAGAGGGGAATCTTATAGAAACTTAAAAATTTTGAATGGGGGTTGGACAGCTAGATGAAGGGAAGATTGTTCGATGTTGGGCCCGAAGTCCAGGACAAGGGGTCACAGTTTAAGGATAAGGGGGGATTCCTTTAAGACCGAGATGAGAAAGACTTTTTTCACACTGAGAGTGGTGAGTCTGTGGATTCTCTGCCACAGGGGTGTTGAGGCCAGTTATTGGCTTATTTAAGAGGGAGTTGGATGTGGCCCTTGTGGCTAGGGGGATCTGAGGGTAGGAGAGAAGGCAGGTACGGGATACTGAGGTGGATGATCAGCCATGATCAGATTGAATGGCGGTGCAGGTCGAAGGGCCTGAATGGCCTACTCTGCACCTATTTCTATGTTCTATGTTTCTATTCGGGCCCTTCGAGCCCGCACCGCCAATTCAATATGTTCATGACTGATCATCCAATCAGTATCCGTTACCTGCCTTCTCTCCATACCCCCTCAGCCCTACATCCACAAGGGCCACTTCTAACTCCATCTTAAATTTAGCAATGAAATGGCCTTCAACTACCTTCTGTGGCAGGGAATTCACAGATCACCTCTCTCTGTGTGAAAATGTTTTTCTCAATCTCGGTCGTAAAATACTTCCCCCTTATCCTTAAAAACTGTGTGATCCCTTGATGCCTTCTCAAGGTTCCTATTAAATCTTTAGTCTGAAGAAGGGTTTACGGCCCGAATCGTCTCCTTATTTCCTTTCGCTCCATAGATGCTGGCCCGCACCCGCTGATGTTTCTCCAGCATTTTTGTCAACCTTCGTTTTTCAACATCTGCAGTCCTTCTTAAACAAAAAATCTTTATTTCACCCCCTTCATAATCCATCTGAACGTATCGTCTACATGTTACCTGGCGTTGAAAGTGAGGGGGGAGTGGTGTGGAGTGGGAGTGGAGAGGAGTGGAGTGGAAGTGGAGTGGAGGGGAGAGGAGTGGATGGAGGGGAGTGGAATGGAGGAAAGTGGAGGGAGTGGAGAGAGTGGAGGGGAGGTGAGGGGGAGGGAGTGGAGAGGAGTGAGTGGAATGGGGGGAGTGGAGTGGAGGGGGTGGATGTGGAGGGGTAGGGGAGTGGAGGGGAGTGGGGAGGAGTGGGGGGGAGGTTGAATGGGATTGGGAGTGGAGGGAGTGGAGTGGAGTGGGGTGGAGTGGAGTGGGGTGGAGGGGAGGGGAGTGGAGTGGAGTGGAGTGAGGGGGTGGAGTGGAGGGAGAGGGGGAGGGGAGGGCGGGGGAGGGGAGGGGAGGGAGTGGAGGGGATGTGGAGGGGGAGTGGAGGGGAGGGGAGTGGGAGGGGAGGGGAGTGGAGTGGAGTGGAGGGGAGGGGAGGGGGAGGGGAGGGGGAGTGGAGGGAGTGGAGGGAGGGGAGTGGAGGGGATGGAGGGCAAGGGGAGTGGAGTGGAGGGGATGGGAGGGGTGGGGATGGGAGGGATGGGGAGTGGGAGGGGACGTGGGAGAGGGGATTGGTGGGGATGGGAGGGGCGTGGAGGGGATGGGGGGGTGGGGAGGGGGATAGTGGAGGGGAGGGGAGGAGAGGGGGAGTGGAGTGGGAGGGGGAGGGGAGTGGAGGGAGATGGGAGTGGAGGGAGGGGATGGAAGGGGAGTGGAGGGCCCGGAACCTTGTGCAAACCGCGGGGGTTCCCGGCGCGGGTGGGGAAGGGATGCGGACGCCACCCGGGCCAGCTCGGTCCGCGTCCGTCGCGCTCGGCCTTCCCCCAACAGGGCGGCAAGCACACGCCCGGTTCGTGGCGCGGAAAAGGTGTGGTTCGCGGCGGCGGAAGTGGAGGCGGCGGCCTCGGGACTGAACCGGTACCGACGGGGGGTGGGGAGAGGGGGCGGGGGGGCGGTGGAGGAGGGTTCAGGGGGGCGGAGGGAGCGGCGGGGTGGGGGGGAGATACAGGGGGAGGGAGAGATGGAGGAGGGAGAGAGGGTGTGTGAAAGGGGGGAGAGGAGGGGGGAGAGGGGGATAAATGAGGAGGGAAGGTAGAGAGAGGGAGGAGTGGAGGGGGAGAGGGGAGAGGAGGGGAGGAGGGAGGGGGGAAGGGGAAGGAGAGAGGGGAGGAGTGGAGGGAGGGAAGAGAGTGGAGGAGAGGGAGAGGAGAGGAGGAGGGAGGAGGGGAAGGACAGGAGGGAGGAGAGAGAAAGGGAGAAGGGAGTGTGAATGAAAGGCCGAGAGAGGAGGAGGAAAAGAGGAGGGAAGGAGGGAGGGAGGAGTGGAGGAGGGAGAGGATGGAGGTAGAGCAGAGGGGGGGAGAAGGATGGAAAGGAAGAGTGGGGAGAGGGAGAGGGAGAGAAGGGGGAAGAAGGAGAAATAGGAGTGTGAAAGGGTGAGAGAGGAGGGGGAGATGAGGAGGGGAAGGAGAGAGAGGAGGAGGAAAGAGGGGGGGGAAAGGGGAAGAATGTGGAAGGGGAGGGATGGGGAGGCAAGAGGAGACAAAACAGTGGAGGGGAGGAGAGGGAAGGGATGAAAGAGTGTTGAAAGAGGGGAGATGAGGGGGAAGGAGGAGTGGAAAGAGAGAGAGGGGAGGTGCGGAGGGGGAGCAGGGAGAAAGGGAAGGAAAGGGGGTAGAGGAGGGAAAATGAGGAGGGGAAGGGGAGAGAGGGAGGAGTGGAGGAGAAAGAGAGGCATGGAGGAGGAGGAGAGGGGAGGGAGGGGAGGAGGGGAAGGAAGGAGGGGAGGAAAAGAGAAGGGACGAGAGTGAGTGTGAAAGGGGAGAGAGGAGGGGAAATGAGAAGGAGAGAGGAGGAGGAAGAGGGGGGAGGGAGAAGGGGAAGAATGTGGAAGGAGGGATGGTGGGGAAGAGGAGACATAGTGGAGGAGTGGAAGGGAGGAGGAGGCCCCCGAGAGGAAGTGTGAAGAGGGGAGATGAGGGTGAGGAGGAGTGGAGGAGGGAGGGGGGAAGGGAAGAGAGGGAGGGGGGAGGGAGGAGGGAGGAAGGATGGAGGAGAAGAGAGGCAGGAGAGGGAGGGAGAGAGAGAGAGAAGGGACGGGAGGGAGGAGGGAGAAGGAAGGGGGAGGAGAGGAAAGGAAGGGAGAGAGGGAGTGTGAAGGGGATGAGAGGAGGGGGAAAAATGAGGGAGGGGGAGGAGAGAGGGAGGAGTGGAGGAAGGGGAGGAGGTGGAGGGAGAGGATGGAGGTAAAGCAGAGGGGGAGAGGGATGGGGGAAAAGTGTGGAGGAGAGAGCAGAGAATTGGAGAATAGAAATGGGAGTGTGAAAGGGGAGAGAGGAGGGGAAGAGTGGTGAGGGAGAGAATGGGAAGAAATGTGGAAGGGGAGGGAAGGAGGGGAAGAGACAAAATAGTGGAGGGGAGGAGAGGGGGGAGGATAAAGAGGATGGCGGAGGGGAGGGAAAATGATGGGGGGGAGTGGAGGACGGTGAAGGAGGGTGGGGGGGGAGGAAGTGGGGAGGGATGGAAGGGAAGAGGGGAGGAAACAAAATGGAGGGGGGAGGGGATGGTTTAAACTTTGCGCCGTGTAAACAGCACGGACGTTGCGGGCCGAAGGGGCCCTCTCGGTTCACACCAGCGCCGACCGCGTGGTGTGTTGCCCCCCCACCGCAGGATCTGAGCACGGAGGGATCGTGGACGAGGTGAATGAAAGCGGCGGCGGCGGTACTACGAGAAGCCGTGCCGCAAGCGCATCCGGGAAGAAAATCGAAGAACTGCCGGCGCGTCTTACAACTGCGAGATGGCCCGCAAACTCGCCTTCCTGAATGAGAAGCTAACCGCCAGGACCCCTGGCTGGGCTGTTAAACTACCCCCCCCACCTCACCCCCCAATCCCCCACTCTGGCGCTGCCCGGCCAAAGTCCCCAGGGGTGAGGGGAAGCTGCCGGAAGATGAACGACAGCGGTGAACTTCATCACGTCTCCTTAACGTGAATCACTCCACCCGTCCGACTGTCGCATCGCCTTGTCAATACAAAAAGACTGCTACTGAACTACCGTTTTCCCTTTTACTCTTCTTCTTCTTATTCTTCTTCCCCGTTGTGCCGTGCACAGGCCTAAAGTTGTTGGACACTTGTTTCGTGGTGCACTAAAGTCGAGTTGATGCATTAGTCGAAACAGGTAAAGGTAGTTTAGAGGCAGTGCGGGGAAAACGGGCCCTTCCACCAATCGAAGGCCATGCCGATCCAGCGATTCCCGTGCTGGTATCTCTAAACTAAACTTAGAGTTGGGTTGAGCATTTGGGAGCACGATCCCACACATGGGGACAAAATTTTACAATTTACCAATGCTTATTAAAATAACAAACCTGAATTTCTTTGGGAGAAGAAACCGAAGCTAGACCTGGCTACGGGTGCAGTCTGTATGGAGTTTGCCGTTCTCCCCGTGGCCTGCGCGGGTTTTCTCCCCAACCACTCCAATACGTGCAGGATTGTAGGTCAATTCTTCCACCCTCCTTTATCCTGTTAGTGCCATTCCCTACCCCCACCCCCCCTCCTCCTCCCCCCCAACCTCCCCTCCTCTCCCCACCTCCCCTCCTCCCCTCCCACCTCCCCCACCCCCCTCTTCCTCCCCCCATACCCTCCCACCTCCCCTCCTCTCCCCCACCTCCCCTCCCTCCCCCAACCTCCCTCCTCTCCCCCACCTCCCCTCCTCCCCCCCCCAATTCCCACCCCCCCCACCCCCCCTCCTTCCCCCACACTTCCCCTCCTCCCCCCCCACCTCCTCTCCTCACTTCCCCTTATCCTTAAACTGTGACCCCTTGTTCTGGACTTCCCCAACATCGGGAACAATCTTCCTGCATTTAGCCTGTCCAATCCCTTAAGAATTTTGTAAGTCACTATGAGATCCCCCCTCAATCCTCTAAATTCCAGCGAGTACAAGCTGAATAAAACCATTCTTAAGTTATACATCTTTTGTTAATCTAGCACAAAACACATTTTATGTTGTTAAATACTTCATTTAGATAACCCCAGCATTACAGACAGATCTCATTCCACTCTCTGGCCATTGGGACAACCAGACCCGTTTTACTGTTGAAAATCAATTCCATAAACACAAATAAACATTTAAGGAACATTCCAAGAGTAGGGCAACTGGAATCTAGGTGCAGGAGGAGGCCAGAAAGAAGAATCTGTCTGAAGAAGGGTCACCCATCCCTTCTCCCCAGAGACGCTGCCTGTCCCGCTGAGATACTCCAGCACTTTGCGTCTATCTTCGGTCCTGACACACCACCTGACTCTTTCAAGACCAAAGTGTCTTTACTGGACTTTATCTTGCACTTGTCTTTCGCTGACTGGTTAGTACGCAACCAAAAAGCTGTTAGCTGAATCTCGGTACACATGCCAATAAACTGGACTATCAGAGAGCACAGGCTCAGAATGATAGGACGTACCTTTAGAAAGGATAGTAGGAGGAATTCAAGAGATCAAGATCCAAGAGAGTTTATTGTCATGTGTCGCAGATAGGACAATGAAATTCTCGCTTTGCTTTCAGCACTTACAGAATATAGTAGGCATGGAATAATAAATACAGAACATTCAGTGTGTCATTTGTATACCATGAAATATGCTATATATATACCACATCATAAATAAGCAGATAAAGTGCAATAGGCTATAAATTTCAGAGGGTACACAAAAGGCTGGGAAGGAAACTCAGCGGGATGCAGCAGCATCTAAGGAGCGAAGGAAGATAGGCGACGGTTTCGGGTCAAGACCTTCTTCAGAAATGGTCAGGGATCGGGGATTACGAGTGATATAGCCGGTGATGTGGAGGATTAAAGAACAATGAAAGTATAGCAAAAAAGTATCGATGATAAAGGGAACAAGCCATTGTAAGCTGTTTAATGATGGTGTGAAAATGAGGAAGCTTGTGCGCTAGGGTGGGGGAGGAGATAGAGAGAGAGGGAATGCCAGGGCCCCGAGGGCTGGAGGAGAGGTGGGAAGGGAAAGGAGACTGCAATGGTTAACAGAATTGAGAAAATTCAATGTTCAAGCCCAAAGGATGCAGACTCACCACAGCGGAATGTGAGGTGCTGTTCCTCAACTGGCGGGTTGTTGCTCACTTGCCGTGGAGGAGGCACCAGGACCCCCGAGAGGGGTCCGTTTCAGAGTTTTGTTTTTGAGTTGAGTTTAATAGGTCTGATGGCTGTGGGAAGTTGATATTCCTGAACCTGGTCGTTTGCAGTCCTTCAGGCTCCTGTACCGTCTACATGAAGGCTTGCGGGGGGAGAGATGAGTGTTGTGGCACGGAATGGTTGTGGGTGGTCTTGATGATGCTGCCGCCTTTTTGTACAGGCAGCGACGTGCGATAGATTCCCCTCAATGGTGGGTGGTGGGGTGGGGGGTCAGAGCCGATGTTGGACTGTGTCATGGTGTATTACTACTTTCTTCAGTCTTTTCGCCTCCTGGGCGCTCAACGTTGCCGAACCAAGCCACGATGTGCAACCGGGTCACCATGCTCCTCTCTACTGTTGCCACCTGTGGAAGTTCGAGAGAGTCCCCCTCGACTTTACCGACTCCTCGTAATCGTCTCAGGAAGCTAGAGGCGCTGATGTGCCTTTCTTTATTATAATTGCTATCAGTGGTGTTCTGGACCTGGAATGGATAGATCTTTAGCCTAGTTTTCGTTAGGCCAGGGGGCTAGTGAATAGTACATTCAGACACCATTTGATGCAGGCTGCAGCAGGTATATCTCGGGACATGAGGGTAAACGGGGGTACTCCCGGTTTCCTCCCACACTCCATAGACGTGCAGGGGTTTGGAGGTTAATTTGCTTGGACAGTGGATAAAATGTTGGTCCACTGGCGTTGTGTAGGATAGTATTAGTGCGCGGGGTCGACTCGGTTCGATTGCGGACCCGGGGGACGAAAGGGTTCTAGTTTAATCTGTATCTCTAAAGCTGAACGGCCACAGCGGTAGAGTTGCTGCCTCACAACGCCCGACGCACGGAATCGATCCTGACCATGGGCGCAGTCTGTACGGAGCTTAACTGTTCTCCGTGACCAGCATGGGTTTTCTCCGGGTGTGTGCTCCTCCGGGGTTCCTCCAGCACTCAAAGACGTGCGGGTTTTTGGTCAGTTAATCTGCCTTGATTAAAAATTGTAAATGGGTAGGATTGAATAACATGGGTACAATAGGTGGCAGTGTGGAGGCCTTTCGGCCCTTCGAGCACAGAACCGACAGTCATTGTGTTCAAGGCCGATAGTCATCTATCAATAAAACCCGTGCCTGCCTTTCTCCTCATATTCCCTGTGATAGTGTGTGTGTGATCGCTGGTCGGCGCTGCACGCTGCCTGCATCTCTGAAACTAAACTAAACGTAAAATCTTTGCCTCTAGTCAGAGAAAGTGCAGGGGGGAAAAAGTGCAGGTTAGTATTGGGAGATTCAAGATTCTAGAGAGTTTAATGTCATTTGTGTTCAAATTCTCGATTTGCTTCGCACAACAGAATATAGTAGGCTTAAATACAGAACAGCATCTGTTGTGTCCATTACAATATTAGGGAAATAAATATATACCACACAACTTAAATAAGCATTATTAAAGTGTTATTGGGATATTATAAGTTCAGAGGGTAAACAAAAGGCTGGAGAAACTTAGAGGGTGCTGCAGCATCTAAGGAGCGAAGGAGATAGGAGACGTTTCGGGGAGAGAACCCTTTCTTCAAAGTTCAGAGTTTAGTTTGAGTTCGAGTGTTTAATAGTTTGATGGCTTGTGGGGGGAAGACTGCTATTCCTGCAACCTGGTGTTGCCACAGTCTTCAACATGAATAAAACCCCCCCCCCCCCCCCCCCCCCCCCCCCCAAACAGATACAGTGCATCTGACCCACTATGCAAATCATAAATATACATTTACAGATTAAAAAAAAAATATATATATATGACAAATTACAAGGCAAATTTGTTAATTCTTTTATTTATTAATAATCAGAAATAATATGAATTATTCTTTTCCAAATGAAGAGGTAGTCTAATAACCCCCCAATAAAAAAGCAACTAGCAGAGGTGGTTTCGATCCATCGACCTCTGGGGTTTATGGGCCCAGCACGCTTCCGTGCGCCACTCTGCTCACGTTGGACTTGTAGTGGCGCAAAAGCGCAACGCTATAAAGTATAATTACACACACATTATAAGCAGATAAAGTGCAATAGGCTATTTAAAGTTCAGAGGGTACACAAAAAGGCTGGAGGGAAGGAAACCAGCGGGTGCAGCAGCATCTAAGGTAGCGAAGGAGATAGGCGACGTTTCGGGTCGAGACCCTTCTTCAGAACTGGTCAGGGATCAGGGAAAACGAGAGATATAAACGGTGATGTGGAGAGATAAAGAACAATGAATGAAAGATATGCAAAAAAGTATCGATGATAAAAGGGAACAAGCCATTGTAAGCTGTTTTTGTGGTGTGAAAATGAGAAGCTAGTGCGACTAGGGTGGGGGAGGGAGATAGAGAGAGAGGGAATGCCAGGCCCGAGGGATGAGGGAGAGGTGGGAAGGGGAGGAAGGACAGCAGGGGTTAACAGAATTGAGAAAATTCAATGTTCAAGCCAGAGGATGCAGATTCCCCAAGCAGAATATGAGGTGCTGTTCCTCCAACTGCGGTGTTGGCTCACTCTGGCCGTGAGGAGGCCCAGGACTGAGAGGAGGTCGTTCAAGTTTTTTAATGTTGAGTTAATAGTCTGATGGCTGTGGGGAAGTAGCTATTCCTGAACCTGGTCGTTGCAGTCTTCAGGCTCCTGTACCTTCTCCCTGAAGGCAGCGGGAGATGAGTGAGTGGTCAGGACGGTGTGGGTCCTTGATGATGCTGCCAGCCTTTTTGAGGCAGCGACTGCGATAGATCCCCTCAATGGTGGGGGTGGGGGGTCAGAGCCGATGATGGACTGGGCAGTGTTTACTACTTTCTTCAGTCTTTTCCGCTCCTGGGCGCTCAAGTTGCCGAACCAAGCCACGATGCAACCGGGTCACCATGCTCTCTACTGTGCACCTGTGGAAGTTCGAGAGAGTCCCCCTCGACAGACCGACTCTCCGTAATCGTCTCAGGAAGTAGAGGCGCTGATGTGCTTTCTTTATAATTGCATCAGTGTTCTGGGACCAGGATAGATCTTTAGCCTAGTTTCTTTAGCCAAGGGGCTAGAGAATAGTCCACTTCAGCACACCATTTGATGCAGGCTGCAGCAGGTAATCTCGGGACATGAGGGTAAACCGGGTACTCCGGTTTCCTCCCACACTCCAAAGATGTGCAGGTTTGTAGGTTAATTTGCTTGGTACAAGTGTAAAATTGTCCCTAGTGTGTGTAGGATAGTAATTAGTGCGCGGGGATCGCTGGTCGGTGCGGACCCGGTGGGCCGAAGGGTCTGTTTACATGCTGTATCTCTAAACTGAACGGCACAGCGGTAGAGTTGCTGCCTCACAGCGACAGAGGCCACGGATCGATCCTGACCGTGGGCGCTGTCTGTACGGAGCTTACTCGTTCTCCGTGAACTGCGTGGGTTTTCTCCGGGTGCTCCGGGTTCCTCCAGCACTCCAAAGACGTGCGGGTTTGTCGGTTAATCTCCTTTGATTAAAAATTGTAAATTGTGTAGGATAGAAACATGGACAATAGGTGCAGGAGGAGGCCCTTCGGCCCTTCGAGCCAGCACCGCCATTCATTGTGATCACGGCCGATCGTCTCCTATCAATAACCCGTGCCTGCCTTCTCCTCTTATCCCTTGTGATGGTGTGTGTGTGGATCGCTGGTCGGCGCTTCCACGCTGCATCTCTGAACTAAACTAAACTAAACTTTGCCTCTAGTCAGAGAAAGTGCAGGGGGGAAAAAAGTGCAGGGTAGATTGGAAGATTCAAGATTCAAGAGAGTTTATCGTCATGTGTCCCAGATAGGACAATGAAATTCTCGCTTTGCTTCAGCACAACAGAATATAGTAGGCATGAATACAGAACAGATCAGTGTGTCCATATACCATAGAATATATATATATATATATATATACACACACACACATAAATAAGCATATAAAGTGCAATAGGCTATTAGAGTTCAGAGTTTAGTTTGAGTTGAGTTTAATAGTTTGATGGCTGTGGGGAAGCAGCTATTCCTGATCCTGGTGGAATAAATAAATAACATGAATAAATAAACAGATAAAGTGCATCTTTACCCACTATTCAAATCATAATAATACAGATTTAAAAAAATATATATATATGACAAATTACAAGCAAATTTGTTAATTTATCATATTTTTAATAATCAGATATAATATGAATTACCTTTTCTAAATTAAAGGTAGTCTAATAAAAAAGCAACTAGCAGAGGATGGTTTCGATCCATCGACCTCTGGGTTATGGGCCCAGCACGCTTCCGCTGCGCCACTCTGCTCACATCGGACTTGCAGTGGCGCAACGCTAAAGTAGCCGCGCGTCAGCGGCCCGCCGATGACCTCATCGGCCGCGCCGCCGCCCTCGTCTTGCCCGTCGACGTCACTGGCGGAGCGACGCGACGCGACGCGCCGAGGCGGCGTCTCCTAGCAACCGGTTGGGCCTAGTGGGTTTTAGGGGGAATGGAGAAGCCTGAGGGCCTCCTTCTCCCCTCCCCTCCCCTCCACCAAGATGAGGGAAGGAGAGAAGATGGGGACAAGTAAGTAAGTTTTGTTTTGTATTTATAAAACTTGCTATATAAATAAAAAAATAAAACGTACTGACTTGTCCCCCATCTTCTCTCCTTCCCTTCACCTTGTCCCCCATCTCCATCTCTCTCCCTCCTTGTCCCCTCTCCTCTCCCTTCTCTCCACCTTGTCCCCTCTCCTTCCCCTCAATTTGCCCCCATCTCCTCCCCCCCTCGCATAACCCCCATTTCCTCTCTCCCCTCTCTGCACCGTGTCACCCCATCTCCTCCCCCCCTCCCCATTTCCTTCCCCCTCTCTTCACCTGTACCCATCTCCTCTCCCCTCATCATTGATACCCATTTCCTCTCCCTCTCGTCACCTTGTCCCATCTCCTCCCCTCCTTCTCCACCTTGTCCCCAGCTCTCTCCCCTCACTTGTCCCCATCTCCTCTCCTTTCGTCACTTGTCCCATATCTCCTCCCCCTCTCTCCACCTGTCCCCATCCATCCCTCTCCCTCAACATGTCCCCATCCCTCCTCCCCCCCTCTCTCCACCTTGTCCCATCTTCCCAACTCTTCCCCATCTCCTCTCCACCTCTCTCCCAACTTGTCCCCATCTCCTCACCCTCAACTTGTCCCCATCTCCTCTCTACTTCTTCCCACCTCCTCTCCCCTCGTCTCCACCTTGTCCCTCTTTCTCTCCCTATCTTGACCCATCTCCTCTCCCCCTCTCTCCACCTTGTCCCATCTCTCCCCCTCACCTTGTCCCCTCTCCCTCATCTTGACCCAATCTCTCTCTCGTCTCTCTCACCCCCCCTCATCCATGTCCCCATCTCCTCTCCCCCCTCTCACAAGTCCCCATTCCTCTCCCCCCTCTCCCCACCTTGTGCCCCATTTCAATCTCCCCCCTTTCACAATGTCCCCCATCTCCTTTCCCCCCTCGTCCCCATCGTCCTCCCCCCAACTCTCCCCCTTGTCCCCCCCGCTTCATCTCTCCACCTTTTTCCCCCATGTCCTCTCCCCCTTGTCCCCATTCCCTCTCCCCCCCTCCAACTTATCCTCATCTCCTCTCCTCCACTCCATCTTGCCCCCATCTCCTCTCCCCTTGTCCCCCATCTCCTCACTCCCCCCTCTCTCCATGTCCCCTCCTCCTTCCCCTCTACAAGTCCCGATCCCCCCTCTCTCTCCACCTTGGTTCCCCATCTCCTCCCTCTCCCCTCCCCCTTTCGTCCCCCATCTTCCTCTCCTCTCAACTTGTCCCCAACTCCTCTCCATCCCTCTCACCTTGTTCCCATCTTCCTCCCCCCCTCACCTTGTCCCCATCTCTTTTCCGCTCCCCCTCTCACCTTGTCCCACATCTCTCTCGTCCCCCTCGTCCCCATTCTTTCTCTCCCCCCTCGTCCCACTTTGTCCCCATTCTCTCCCCACCTTGTCCCCATCTCCCTTCTCCCCTCCCCTCGTCCCCATCTTGGTTTCCTCTTTTCTCTCCCCTAACTTGTTCCCTTATCTCCTCCCTCCCACTTATTCCCTCTCACTCCTCTCTATCGCCCCTTCTTCCTCCTCTCCGTCTCGTTTTCTCTCCCCCCTTTCCACATTGTTCCCTCCCTCCCCTCTAACTTGAACCCCTTTTTCCCCCAACTTGAGTTTACCCCCCTCTCCTGCTTGCTCCTGCTTTCCCTCACCCAACGTTCCACCCCTTTCGCCTTGTTCCCCCATCTCTAACCCACACACAACACACACAATTTCCTCTCTTCTCTCCCCCACCACTTGTTCCTCTCCGCCTCCTCTGCCAATTTTTTTTATTCCCTCTGGAACCACCCCCCCCACATAAATCCCATCCCCCCAACCTTGCCCCCCCCCTTCTCTTGGGGGAGCTTCACTAATTCCCCTCTCTCCGACCCCCACTGCTCCTTTCCCAAAATTCAGCATCACCCAACCATCTCTGATCCTCTGAAGTGCACAAAGAGAGGACCAAGGGTGTGGGGTGTTAAGTTTTATTTGTGTAGGAAGGAACTGCTGTCGGTACGAAAGATGCTGCTTTAAACTGAAGATAGGCACAAAAAGCCAATGCCCTGTTGGCCTTTATAACAAGAGGAGTCGAGTATAGGAGCAAAGAGGTCCTTCTGCAGTTGTACAGGGCCCCAGTGAGACCACACCTGGAGTATTGGGGGTGGCAGTTTTGGTCCCCTAATTTGAGGAATGATCAGTCTGAAGAAGGGTTTCGGCCCGAAATGTGTCCTATTCTTGCTTCGCTCCATAGATGCTGCCTCACCCGCCGAGTTTCTCCAGCATTTTTGTCTACATTTGTGGAAGGACATTCTTGCTATTGAGAGAGTGCAGCGTAGGTTTACAAGGTTAATTCCCGGGATGGCAGGACTGGGGTCATATGCTGAGAGAATGGAGCGGCTTGGGCTTGTACACTCTGGAGTTTAGAAGGATGAGAGGGAATCTTATTGAAACGTATAAGATTGTTACGGGTTTGGACACACTAGAGGCAGGAAACATGTTCCCGATGTTGGGGGAGTCCAGAACCAGGGGCCACACACAGTTTAAGAATAAGGGGTAAGCCATTTAGAACGAGACGAGGAAACACTTTTTCTCACAGAGAGTTGTGAGTCTGTGGAATTCTCTGCCTCAGAGGGCGGTGGAGGCCGGTTCTCTGGATGCTTTCAAGAGAGAGCTAGATAGGGCTCTTAAAGATAGCGGAGTCAGGGGATATGGGGAGAAGGCAGAAACGGGGTACTGATTGGGGATGATCAGCCATGATCACATTGAATGGCGGTGATGGCTCGAAGGGCCGAATGGCCTACTACTGCACCTATTGTCTATTGTCTAAAAAGCTGGAGTAACTCAGCGGGTCAGACAGCATCTCTGGAGAAAATGAATAGGTGGCGTTTTGGGTCGAGACCATTCTTTAATTCTTTTGCTGGGGTTCCCATTCTGAACAGAGTGTCCTCTAATTCCTCTAACAGGTCACAGTGACTCTGTGCTACGACTGACCCCCCTGCAGCTGAAAGCTGAGAGATTCCTGCACTTATACACACACATGTCAGCTTAAAAACAAAAGAAAATTTTTGAACTGCTTGCAGAATGAAAGAGGGGACGGAGGGTTTAAATAAAGCAGCCAACAAAAGTATTTCACAATATCTTGGTACACGTGATACTAACTAAACGCTATACCCTTTATCCAAAATCGGGTAGATGCGTAGAATCTCATGCCCAGAGTGGGGGAATCGGGGACCCGGTAACATAGGTTCAAGGTGACGGGGATAAAGATTTAATAGGAATCTGAACAAGCTGCCATAGGAGGTAGTTGAGGCTGGGACTATCCCCAATTTTTAAGAAACAGTTAGGTACATGGATAGCTGGAGAAACTCAGCGGGTGCAGCAGCATCTAAGGTGCGAAGGAGATAGGCGACGTTTCGGGTCGAGACCCTTCTTCAGACTGGTCAGAATAATAACGGGACACGTTGGCCGATGTGGGCAAGTTGGGCCGAAGGGCCTGTTTTCCACGCCGTATCTATACCCTGTGGACAGCTCGATTGTAATCAGGTGTTGTCGAGTTTTTCACTGACTGGATGGGTTGGGAGATTACAATCTTCACGTGGTCCGCCCTGTTATGACGAATGCAATCAGCCAGGCGTGCAAAATCAAATAAGATCAAACAGAACAAGTTGGCCTACAACTTTAGGCTGTGCACGCCACACGCAAGAAGACTGACTGGATGGCACACAACAAAATAAGCTTTTCACTATACCTAGGTACACTGAAAGTTATACCCTTCATCCTCTGAAGAAGGGTCTCGACCCGAAACGTCATCTATTCCTTCGCTCCATAGATGTTCACACATCTGTGGAATTCTCTGCCACAGAAGGTAGTTGAGGCCGGTTCATTGGCTATATTTAAGAGGGAGTTAGATGCGGCCCTTGTGGCTAAGGGGATCAGGGGGTATGGAGAGAAGGCAGGTACGGGATACTGAGTTGGATGATCAGCCATGATCATATTGAATGGCGGTGCAGGCTCGAAGGGCCAAATGGCCTACTCCTGCGCCTATTTTCTATGTTTCCATGCCACCACTGAGTTTCTCCAGCATTTTTGTCTACCTTCGATTTTTCCAGCATTTGCAGTTCCTTCTTAACCCTTTATCTTCTGGTTCAGCATAGTTTATAGTCACGTGTACAGAGGTACAGTGAAAAGCTTTTTTGTTGCTTGATATCCAGTCAGCGGGTAGACCACACACGATTACAATCGAGCCGTCCACAGTGTACAGATGCAGGATATAACGTTTAATGCAAGATGTAACACTGAAATCTGATAAAATCCAATTAAAGATATTTCAAAGGTCACCAATGAGGCAGACGGGAGGTCAGGACCACTCTCTAGTTGGTGAGAGAGCGGTTCAGTTGCCTGATAACAGCCGGGAGGAAACTGTCGCTGAATCTGGAGATGTGTGTGCGTTCGTTTTTCACACTTCTGTACATAGAAACATAGAAAATAGGTGCAGGGGGAGGCCATTCGAGCCAGCACCGCCATTCATTGTGATCATGGCTGATCGTCCGCTATCAATAACCCGTGCCTGCCTTCTCCCCATATCCCCTGACTCCACCAGCCCCTCGAGCTCTATCCAACTCCCTCTTAAAATCCATCCAGTGATTTGGCCTCCACTGCCCTCTGTGGGCAGGGACTTCCATAAATTCACAACTCTCTGGGTACTCTCCGTACCTCTTGCCCGATGGGAGAGGGGAGAAGAGGGAGTGACTGGGGGGTCTTAGGGGGCGAGACGAGAGTGAGAGGAGGAGACTGGTCCTACTTGATGATGCTGCTGGCCTTGCTGAGGCAGGCAGACGTGAGGCCAAAGATCCTACAGCGAGCAAGATAGTCCACACTCGACGAAAAAAAAAAAATAAAAAGACACAGTAGGGTCATGGGCAGATTCATGGGGTCATTTCCAGGCCCCCCATTTCCGTGAACCGGCTTCCGTCTCCCTCCCGCACCAAAGATCCCGTAGCGGAGCAAAGATACGAGCGCGGAGACGGAAGCCGGTTTACGGAAAAATAATCCTCGTAAAAATAAAAGTTCTTTGGTAAAAATCTTCTCCTCATTTTCAGAATTTTAACTTATTAACACAAACTGTTCCCCCGCAACGTTGATTACACTGCTCGGCGAGTCGGGTCTTACGGAAATGGATGAAAAAAAAAAAAAAAAAAAAAAAGGCCCACGTTCCGCTCTGTTGCGTACTACACGTCAGCCCGTTGCGTTTAGCAGGAGTGGTCCATCTTGCTCCGCTATAGGATATTTGGCGCGAGGTGTAGGGAGGTTGAGGTTGGTTTGTGTGTGTGACGGTCTGGGCTGCGTCCACAAGTCTGGAATTTTCGAGGGTCTTGGATGGAGCACGTGTACACACTGATCTTTTATTTCCCCGTTTATTACATTTTTTACAGCGTGCGATGTTTACATATTCTGTCGTGCTGCTGCAAGTAAGAATTTCATGCTTCTGCCTTTGGGACACGTGGCAATAAACCTCTTTGACTCCAAAACCTAACGTCACATTCAGGATTCGTTACGTATGCCCGCACGTGAAGAGTTCCAGTGGCTATTAGAAGCGACACTGATGCAGATACACTTTTTAAAATGTCAACGCGAGTAGGAAAATCCTTCCCCCAGCAGCTTGCCCAGAAGGAAATCAGTCCGGCGCAGTTTAAGGTCCCTCTGAAGTGGCCGACAGGATTGGGGGGTCCCCGTGGAAGACGTCACTTGCTCGGAGAACCAGGCAGGTAAATCCCGGATTCCAGGTAGGCTTTTCTCCGTGCCGTCTCCTTGGCAACGCTGTGGTTCAGACGCCGTAGCCTCTCCTGCGCAGACCCCCAAAAATAAAATAAGAGTTTAAATTCAAGGTTAGGATGGTGCTTAGCGCGGGTACGTCAACAGAGGATAAGACACTTAAGTGCTGGAGTAACACAGCGGGTCAGGCAGCATCTCTGGAGAAAAAGGATGGGTGACGTTTCGGGTCGGGACCCTTCTTCAGAACCGGAACAGCACCTATCTTGGTTTTTTTGGGGGGATTGGGCGCAGCGCAGCAGCTGTAGAGTTTGCTGCCTCACAGCGCCAGAGACCCGGGTTCGATCCTGGCAAATGCTGCCTGCACGGAGTCCGCGCGTTCTCCTCGTGACCTGCGTGGGTTTTCTCCGGGAGCTCCGGTTTTGCCCCCATATTGGAAAGACGGACAGGGATGGTAGGTTCATTGGCTTGGTTATAAATGTAGAATTGTCCCCTTGTGCGCGTAGGTTAGTGTGTTTGTAACGTGTGCGGGGGGATCGCCGGTCGGCGCCAAAGGGCCTGTTTTCGTTCTGTATCTCTGAGAGACACAGAGAGGGGGGGGCGGGAGAGGAGAGAGAGAGAGACAGATGGGAGGGGGAGAGAGAGGGAAGGGGGGGGGAACGAGGAGGGACAGACAGACGCCAGACGGGGGGGCCTGGGGGGGGAGAGGAGGAGAAGGGAGAGCAGCAGATGCTGGTCTAAATCGAAGGTAGACACAAGATACTAGAGTAACTCAGCGGAACGGGCAGCAGCTCTGGAGAAAATGTGTGATGTTTCGGTTTGAGACCCTTCTTCAGAACTCGGACCCCAGTTAGAAGAAGGGTCTCGAGCTGAAAGGTCCCCCACTCCTTCTCTCCAGAGATGCAGTTGGTCTCGCTGAGTTACTCCAGCATTTTGTGTCAACCTGCAGTTCCTGTATCTCCAAACTAAACAAAGCAATATTCCAGGGGGACGAGTCGGAATTCCAGCTCCCTCCCCCTAGTTCCCGCTGACGCTTCCCACCTGGGCGTTCTGCAGGATGTTGCTGACCAGCACTACCCGCCGCCGGGCGTTCAGCAGCTTCTTCACGTAGGGGTCCAGGTCCAGACACACCTTCTGTTCCTCATTCACCCGGCACAGCTCTGGAGAGGGAGAGAGATCAGCCTAGCGCCCCTTCCACCGTTACAGCCCCCTCACCCCCCCCACCCTATTCTACCCTCTCCCTAGCCCCCCTCCCATTCACCCCCCACCCTATCCTACCCTCTCCCTGTCCCCTCCCACCCACCCACACTCTATCATACCCTCTCCTCCCACTCACCCTGCCCACTCTTATTTCACCTCCACCCCCCCACACCCTATCCTATTCATCTACCTCTCTCCGCCCCCTCCCACCCTATCCTACCCTCTCCCTGCCCCCCTCCCACTCACCCTATTCTATCCTCACCCCGCCCCCCTCCCACCCACCCCCCACCCTATCCTACCCTCTCCCTCCCCTTCACCCCACCACTCCACCTTTCCTACCGTCATCCTGCACCCCTCCCACTCCCCCCCACCCTATCCTATCTCCTCCCTGCCCCGCTCTCCACCCACACCCCCTCACCTCACCCTATCCTACCCTCTCCCTGCCCCCCTCCCACCCCCTCTCTAACCATATCCTACCCTCTCCCTGCCCCCCTCCCAAACCTATCCTTCCTACCCTCTCCCTGCCTCCCTCCCACTCCCCCCCCACCCTAAGCTCTACCTGCCCCCCCCCTCCCACCCACCCTATCCTACCCTCTCCCTGCCAATTACTATAGACAAAAGACAATAGGTGCAGGAGTAGGCCATTCGAGCCAGCATCACCATTCAATGTGATCATCCCCAATCAGTACCCTTTTCCTGCCTTCTCCCCATATCCCCTGACTCCGCTATCTTTAAGAGCCCTATCTAGCTCTCTCTTGAAAGCATCCAGAGAACCGGCCTCCACCGCCCTCTGAGGCAGAGAATTCCACAGACTCACAACTCTCTGTGAGAAAAAGTGTTTCCTCGTCTCCGTTCTAAATGGCTTACCCCTTATTCTTAAACTGTGTGTGGCCCCTGGTTCTGGACTCCCCCAACTTGTTTCCTGCCTCTAGCGTGTCCAAACCCTTAACAATCTTATATGTTTCAATGAGATCCCCTCTAATTCTTCTACACTCCAGAGTGTACAAGCCCAGCCGCTCCATTCTCTCAGCGTATGACACTTCCGCCAATTAACCTTGTAAACCTACGCTGCACTCCCTCAATAGATGACTCGAGGTCCTGGGCATAATTCTACTGCTATAACTTGGGACTGCTGTAGACGGTTGAGTGACCCCCCCCCCCCCCCCCCCCCACTCTGGTGCCAGGCTCACCTGATGTAGCCCACCTGCGGGCTACATCAGGCTCACCTGATGTAGCCCGCACCAGGGGGAGAGAGGGCACCAGGTACCCTCTCTCCCCCTGCCCCCCTCCCATTCAGCCGCCCCACCCTATCTTTCCCTCCCTCCCTCCCATTCATCTCACCCCCTATCCTATCCCCTCATTCCTCAACCTCTTCCCAACTTAACCCCCCCCCCCACACTTCACCCCGACCCTCTTTCCCCCTCCACTTCTTGTCCCTTCCATCTCTCACTCCCCCCCCCCCCCCCCCCTCCACAACACACACACACCTCCCCTCCCCATTCCCCCCAAATCCTCACACAGCTGCCAGTCGGTCGATCTGCTCCCTCAGCTCCACCTGACTCTCCCTGTGGGTGGAGAACAAGATGTCGTCAGTCGGGCCGCGGACTCATCCCCTTCCCCTCCCCTATTACACTGCACCCCTACCCTCCCTCTCTCCCTCTCCAACACCCTCCTCTTCCCTTCTTCCTACCTCCGCTCCCTATTCCTCACCCCCCCTCTCCCCGTCCACCCACCCCCTCCTCCCCATCTCCGCTCTCTCGCCCCCCTCCTCTCCCCACTTGACGGCCCGCTCTTGCCCTCCACCTCCTGCACCCCCCTCCCTCTGCTTACACCCTCCCCCCATCACTTTCCATCCATCTCTCCTCCCTCCCTCCTCCCTCTATCTACCCCTCCCTCTATCTCTCCCTCCCCCCTCCCACTATCTCTCCCTCCCTCCCACTATCTCTCCCTCCCCCCCTCCCACTATCTCTCCCCCCTCCCACTATCTCTCCCTCCCTCTATCTCTCCCTCCTCTCTCCTCCCTCCATCCCTCTATCTCTCCCTCCCTATCTTCCTCCTCCCCCCCTCCCTTCCTCTATCTCTCCCTCCTCTTTCCTCCCTCCCTCCCTCTATCTCTCTCTCCCTCTATCTATCTACCCTTCCTTCCCCCCTCCCTATCTTCTCCTCTCTCCTCCCTCTATCTCTCCATCCTCTCCCCTCTTCTTTCCCTCTCTCCTCCCCTCTCCCTCCCTTCACTCTCCCCCTCTCCAGCTTCCCCATTCCACCTCTCCTCCCCTTCCCCCTCCCCCTCCCCCTCCCCTTCCCCCTCCCCCGGTACCTGACGGCCTGCACCTGCCCGTCCACCTCCCCCACCCCTGGGCGCAGCAGCTCCAAGAGGCCGTCGCTCAGCGCGTCCCCCCGCGGCTCTGCCGCCATCCCGCGCGCTGCCGCCTGGGAGGAAGGTCAGCTGTCTGACCGCGCTGCCGCCTGGGAGGAAGGTCAGCTGTCTGAGCTCGTCTGACCGCGCTGCCGCCTGGGAGGAAGGTCAGCTGTCTGACCGCGCTGCCGCCTGGGAGGAAGGTCAGCTGTCTGACCGCGCTGCCACCTGGGAGGAAGGTCGACCAAAGATCCTCTGGAACAGGGGTTCTCAACCAGGGGGGAATTCCCTCCAGGGGGGAAATTTCAGGTTTTCAGGGGTGGATTGGGACCACAGATTAGCAATCTCAAACTGTAAGAAATAAAGGATTTTCAGTATTATATGCATATTATTTGGAATGCACTTTTTGAGGCCGACAAGCTTGGAAAGGGGGGGGAATGACATTCTGTTCTGACATATGGTGAAAGGGGTGCGTGGGGCAAACAAGATTGAGAACCACTGCTCTAGAATGTCGACCAAAGATCCTTTGCTCTAGCCTTTGGTCAATGGCCCTGGCCGCGTTGCACCGTGGGATGAAGGTCGACCTTCCTGGCCGCGTTTGCACCTTGGGAGGAAGGTCGACTACCCTTCCCGCGTTGCACCATGGGACTAAGGTCGACTGCCCTGCCCGCGTTGCATCATGGGAGGAAGGTCGACGGCCCATGGTGGCGTTGCACCGTGGGAGGAAGGTCGATGACCCTGGCCGCGTTGCACCATGGGAGGAAGGTCGATCACCCTGCCCGCGTTGCACCATGGGAGGAAGGTCTCGATGGTCTGGTACCGCCGTGCATTGTGGGAGGAAGGTCAACCTTTCCTTGTGTGTCCAGTCTGCCTCATGGGAGTAAGGTCAACAGGGTCACCAGGAACTGCAGGTGCTGGGACACTTGAGGAAAACACAAAGTGCTGGAAGAACTTAGGCAGCATCTCATAGAGTCGTACAGCACGGAAACGGGCACTTCGGCCCAAATTGCCCACACCGGCCAACATGCCCGATCTACACTAGTCCCATCTGCCCGCGTTTGGTCCATATCCCTCCAAACCCGTCCCGTCTCGACCCGAAACGTCGCCTATCCCCTTCGCTCCTTAGATGCTGCTGCACCCACTGAGTTTCTCCAGCTTTTTGTGTACCCCCGTCCCATCCATGTACCTGTCTGTTTCTTAAATGTTGGGATAGTCCCAGCCTCAACTACCTCCTCCGGCAGCTCGTTCCATACACCACCACCCTCTGTGTGGAAAGGTTACCCCTCAAATTCCTTAAATCTTTTCCCCTTCACCTTAAACCCGTGTCCTCTGGTCCTCAATTCCCCTACTCTGGGCAAGAGACTCTTGTGGGTCTACCCGATCTATTCCTCTCATTATGTTATACATCTCTCTCAGATCACTCCTCATCCTCCTGCGCTCCAAGGAAAAGAGTCCCAGCCTGCTCAACCTCTCTCGCTTTAGATATTCTGTGGTGCTGAAGCAAAGCAAGAATGTCATTGTCCTATCAGGGACACATGACAGTAAACTCTCTTGAACTCTTGTTGAAATGTACACAACATAGACAAACAGCTTTTTTTAATTAAACTTTCATTTCATTTTTCAAGACATTAAAAAGACATTGATAATTCTTCCATCGTGTCTGGTTCCACAGTGTAAATAGTATATAATATAATCAATGAATTATGGAACGCTGTTTGTATAATGCAGGACCAATGGGTTATAACGCAATTTCAAATCGGGAACCAGTGAAACGCTGGAAAGTTATTTTGCAAATAATCAAGCAGAAAAAAAGCTGTAGTGGGAGAAAAAAAAAAACAGTTTCTATGTAACCTCCCCGCAAGATACTATTGTCTTCTAAGAACACATTTGCTCACTTTCACCATCGGGGAAGCCAACAAAATGGAAACTCTAAACAATTGTGCTCTCCATTCCCGAATGCAAGGCACATAAATGCAATCCAAACTTATATAGATTTCTGAATCACACCGAGAGCAGTGGACAACCCTCAACCGCTTGAGGACAGGCATCCGATGCAATGGAGAAGCGATGAAGAGGTGGGGCCTCATGGAGAGCGAGCGCCACCTGCGAGTGTGGGGACCCAACACAGACAGTCAGCAGTTGCCCCAAACACCGGCCACCGAATGGTGAACGAGGTTTGATTGACCTGGACGATGACACGTTGGCCTGGCTCGCCTCAACGGAGCTGCAGGTCTTAAAGACATGCAACAGAAGAAGAAGCCCTCTGGACTTTGGTGGGAGCCCAGACTGGCAGGTCTTCCAGATTATTGGATGTTTCGCCCATTAAATAATTCAGCGGTTTTAATTCCTTTTGTATTTAAGACAATTGTGCAGGTGATGGCAGGGCTCCTTCCCTGAGAACTCCCGAGGGGGGCGCAGCGGTAGAGTTGCCGCCTCACAGCGCCGGAGACCCGGGTTCCATCCCGACTACGGGCGCTGTCTGCACGGAGTTTGTACGTTCTCCCCGTGGGTTTTCTCCGAGATCTTCGGTTTCCTCCCACACTCCAAAGACGTGCGGGTTTGTTGGTTAATTGGCTTGGTGTATGTGTGTTTGTGCGTGCGTGTGTGTGTGGGATAGTGTCAGTGTAAAAATGTTTTCCCATGTGTGTGTGTAGGATAGTGTCAATGTGCGGGGTGATTGACAATAGACAATAGGTGCAGGAGGAGGCTGAAGAATGGGTCTCGACCCGTAACGTCACCTATTTCTTCGCTCCATAGATGCTGCCTCACCAACTGAGTTTCTCCAGCATTTTTGTCTATCTGCGACCTCAAAATATCGTGTTTTTAAAAAAACAAAACGGCAGATGCCAGAAACCCGAGATAAAATCAGAGAGGGCTGGAAACACTCAGCGGGTCAGGCAGCGTCCGTGGGGTCTGCAGGTTCAGGGTGGAGACGCTCGGCGGTCGAACCGGTGCCGGTGAGGTTTACAGCAGGGGAGGAGGGTCTTTCTGGCGGTCCGTTCACTTGCGTTTCCACAGGTAGGACTGGATGGAGTCGGCAGGGGAGTGGCCGAGGATGAAGCCGACCTCGGGGTCCCGGATCCAGAAGTCAATGTTCCTGGGGGTCCTGAAGGGGGAGAGAGAGGGAGGGGCAGCGCATTGTGACGGCAACACGTGGAGGATCGGGCGAGACGCGCGTACGTGGGGGCGTGTGGGACAGAGACGGAGACCGGGGAGGGAAAGGGGACAGAGAGAGAGAGAGAGAGAGAGAGAGTGTGAGAGAGAGAGAGAGAGAGAGAGAGAGAGAGAGAGAGAGAGAGAGAGAGAGAGAGAGAGAGAGAGAGAGAGAGAGAGAGAGAGAGAGAGATACAGAGCGAGTGTCAGAGATACACAGGGAGAAGGGGGAGAGAGAGAGAGGGAGAGAGAGAGAGAGAGAGAGAGAGAGAGGAGAGAGAGAGAGTGTGAGAAAGAGATACAGAGAGCGTGTAAGAGATACAGAGACAGGGAGGGGGAGAGAGAGGGAGAGTGTCAGAGATACGGAGATGGGGGGGGAGAGAGAGAGAGAGACAGACAGAGAGATAGAGAGAGAGACAGAGCGAGTGTCAGAGATACACAGGGAGGGGAGAGATAGAGAGGGGAGAGAGAGACACACACACTTACATACAGAGAGAGAGAGAGAGAGAGAGAGAGAGAGAGAGAGAGACACACAACACTTACATACAGAGAGAGAGAGAGAGAGAGAGAGAGAGAGAGGGAGAGAGAGGGAGATACAGAAATAGTTAGTGTTGGAGAGAGAGTGTTAGAGACGGAGATAGAGAGGGAAATAGAGTGAGTGAGAGAGAGGGAGAGAGAGAGAAATGTAGGGAGAGATGGAGATAGATACAGAGGGAGGGAGATACAGAGAAGGAGGGAGAGTTAGGGATACAGAGACAGGGAGAGAGGATTAGATACAGAAAGGGAGAGAGGGAGGGAGACACAGAGGCAGGGAGAGAGTCTGAGGCCGACAGAGGGGGTCGTGAGTGAGGGTGGGGGTGGCTCCGTGGCCCTCACCAGTTAAGCACGGTGAGCACGGCCGTGCCGTCGGGCTGCAGGAAGGCCACCGTCTCCAGCCCGGTCTCCTCACTCGCATCCAGCCCCACTCGCCGGGAACCTTCCGGAACAAACTTACTGCGGGGGAGAATGGTGGGGTGGAGGGAGAGAGGGAGGGGGGGGATAGAGGCAGGGGGGAGAGAGGGGTGGAGGGAGGGGGTAGAGGGGGAGAGAGGGGGGGGAGAGGGAGGGGGGGAGGGAAGGGGGGAGAGGGGGGAGAGAGGGGGGGAGAGGGAGGGGGTGGAGAGGGAGGGGGGAGAGAGAGAGGGAAGGAGGGGGGCGGATAGAGGGGGAGAGAGAGAGTAAAAGAGAGCATTAAATGGTCCGTGGACTCTTCCCAGGGATGCCCACCAGCCCCTTCCTCTGTCCCCCCCCCACACATTAAGAGAGGGGACAGGAGAGGCCATTCAGCCCCCATGCTACCCCAAAGGGCCAGACCCCATCCATCCCTCAGAGAGCACGGAAACAGGCCCTTCAGCCCAACTTGCCCACACCGACCAATATGTCCCAGCTACACTAGTCCCACCTGCCCGCATTTGGCCCAAATCCCTCCAAACTTGTCCTATCCGTGTACCTGTCTAACTGCTTCTTAAACATTGGGATAGTCCCAGCCTCAACTACCTCCTCCGGAGGCTTGTTCCATACACCCACCACCCTCTGTGTGGAAAAATGTACCCCACAGATTCCTATGTTTAAGAAGGAACTGCAGATGCTGGAAAATCGAAGGTAGACAAAAATTTTGGAGAAACTCAGCGGGTGAGGCAGCATCTACAGAGCGAATGAATAGGTGACGTTTCGGGTCGAGACCCTTCTTCAGACTGTCTGAAGAAGGTTCTCGACCCAAAACGTTGCCTATATTTCCTTCGCTCCATAGATGCTGCCTCACCGCTGAGTTTCCCCAGCGTTTTTGACTACCTCAGATTCCTATTAAATCGAAACATAGAAAATAGGTGCAGGAGGAGGCCATGCAGCCCTTCGAGCCAGCACCGCCATTGATTGTGATCATGGCTGATCGTCCACAATCAATAACCCGTGCCTGCCTTCTCCCCATATCCCTTGATTCCACCAGCCCCTAGAGCTCTATCTAACTCTCTCTTAAATCCATCCAGTGATTTGGCCTCCACTACCCTCTGTGGCAGGGAATTCCACAAATTCACAACTCTCTGGGTGAAACCGTTTAATTCTCACCTCCGTCTTAAATGGCCTCCACTTTAATTCTAAGATTGTGTGGCCCCTGGTTCTGGACTCGCCCGACATTGGGAACATTTTTCCTGCATCTAGCTTGTCCAGTCCTTTTATAATTTTATATGTTTCTATAAGAATAATCCCCTCATCCTTCCAAACTCTAGTGAATACAAGCCTAAACGTTTCAATCTTTCCTCATATGACAGTCCCGCCATCCGAGGGATCAATCTCGGGAGGTCATTTAAGTCTGAGGTGAGAAAAAACGTTTTCACCCAGAGAGTAGTGAATTTATGGAATTCTCTGCCACAGAGGGCAGTGGAGGCCAAATCACTGGATTTAAGAGGGAGTTAGATAGAGCTCTAGGGGCTAGTGGAGTCAAGGGATATGGGGAGAAGGCAGGCACGGGTTATTGATAGGGGACGATCAGCCATGATCACAATGAATGCCGGTGCTGGCTCGAAGGGCCGAATGGCCTCCTCCTGTACCTATTTTCTATGTTAACCTACGCTGCACTGCCTCAATCACAAGGATGTCCTTCCTCAAATTAGGAGACCAAAACTGTACACAATAGTCCAGATGTGGTCTCACCAGAGCCCTATACAACTGCAGAAGAACCTCTGTACTCCTTCATGAGACCATTCAGTCCGTCGAGTCTGCTCCGCCATTCAATCTCTCAGCCCCCCTCATCCTTCTAAACTCCAGTGAATACAAGCCCAGTCTTTTCAATCTTTCCTCGTGTAACAGTCCCGATCTATTCCTCTCATGATTTCAAAGGTTTCAAATTTGCAGCGATTTCAAATCCCAAGGGAACGGTTGTCTCCGAGAGCCTCTCTCACCTGAAGTGGGCCATGTGGTAAAACATGGGCTGCTTGTAGAACAAGTCCTTCTTCCGGTCCACAATCACCGGACTGTCGGCAAAGTTCTTCACCCAGTTCGGCCCTCCCTCCAGGTCCAGGGCCAAGTTCCAGTCGGTCCAACCCGTGACAAAGTAGTTCAGGTCCTGGGGGGGTGAAGTCAAGTCAAGCCAACTTTAGTCAGACCAAGTCAGACCACCAGGGGGCGTCGGGAAGATGGCTGCCCTGCCGGCAGTCTGTTCGTTTTTTTCATCTTTTAATATTTTTATAGTGTTTCTTAAAAATTTGATTTAATGTACTTCGGTTTGTTTTATGTGGGGGGAGGGGTGAAATATATTTTCAATTTTCTTACCTTCCCGGAGATGTGATCATTATTCGAATCACATTCTCCAGGCTCTGCGGCCAACATCGGGAACATGTTTCCTGCCTCTAGCGTGTCCAAACCCTTAACAATCTTATATGTTTCAATAAGATCCCCTCTCATCCCTCGGATGGTGGGATTGTCGTATGAGGAAAGATTGAAACGTTTAGGCTTGTATTCACTAGAGTTTGGAAGGATGAGGGGGGGATTCTTATAGAAACATATAAAATTATAAAAGGACTGGACAAGCTAGATGCAGGAAAAATGTTCCCAATGTCGGGCGACTCCAAAACCAGGGACCACACAATCTTAAACTCCAGAGTGTAGAAGCCCAGCCACTCCGTTCTAAATGGCTTACCCCTTATTCGTAAACTGTGTGTGGCACCTGGTTCTGGACTCCCCGGGGATTAACCTTGTAAACCTACGCTGCACCCCCTCATTAGCAAGAATGTCCTTCCTCAAATTAGGGGACCAAAACTGCACACAATACTCCAGGTGTGGTCTCACTAGGGCTCTGTACAACTGCAGAAGGACCTCTTTGCTTGACGCCATTTAGATAGTAATCTGCCTTCCTGTTTTTGCTACCAAAGTGAATAACCTCACATTTATCCGCATTAAACCTAATCTGCCATGCATCTGCCCACTCCCCCAACCTGTCCAAGTCACCCTGCATTCTCATAGCATCCTCCTCACAGTTCACACTGCCACCCAGCTTTGTGTCATCTGCAAATTTGCTAATGTTACTTTGAATCCCTTCATCCAAATCATTGATGTATATTGTAAATAGCTGCGGTCCCAGCACCGAGCCTTGCGGCACCCCACCAGTCACTGCCTGCCATTCTGAAAGGGACCCGTTAATCCCTACTCTTTGTTTCCTGTCTGCCAGCCACTTCTCTATCCATATCAGCACTGGATACTCCAGGTGTGGTCTCACTGGGGCCCTGTACAACTGCAGAAGGACCTCTTTGCTCCTTTATTCGACTCCTCTTGTTATAAAGGCCAACATGCCATTCGCTTTCTTCACTGCCTGCTGTACCTGCATGCTTACTTTCATAGACTGACGTACAAGGACCCCCAGATCCCGTTGTACTCCCCTTTTTCCCAACTTGACGCCATTTAGATAGTAATCTGCCTTCCTGTTTATGCTACCAAAGTAGATAACCTCTTTGCTCCTATATTCGATTCCTCTTGTTATAAAGGCCAACACGCGGGATGTGGGAGGGCGGTTGCGTTGCCCGGTAAAACAGCTGGCACAGCTAGACGGAGGCCCGCCGGCCTTTCAACCCGCCAGCCCGCCCACCGTTTTGTGCCCACCTGGATGATGTCGTGACTGTACATGGCACCTCGCTCCCAGCTGCCCAGCTGCACCTTGTGCTCCCAGGGCATGCTGCCCGTGCAGGCCTCCGTGGCGAACATGAAGTACTCCGGGAAGCGGGCGTGGGTGGTGCCCAGGGTCTTGTCCGCCGGCGTCATGGCGTCCAGGTACCAGTGCACCGCGATCCCGTCCACATAACGAGCCGCCTGCAGGTCGTCCAGCACCTGACGCCAAGGGAAACAGGGAGCCTTTAACCGGAAGGTCTCAATAGACAATAGACAATTGGTGCTGGGGTAGGCCAATCGGCCCTTCGAGCCAGCACCGCCATCCACACTGATCATCCACAATCAGTACCCCGTTCCTGCCTTCTCCCCATATCCCCTTCACTCCATCTTTAAGAGCCCCTATCAGTCTGAAGAAGGGTCTCGACCCGAAATGTCACCTATTCCTTCGCTCCTAAAATCAGTTGCAGGCAGTGAGACGCAACAGTGAAGGTAGACAAAAATGCTGGAGAAACTCAGCGGGTGAGGCAGCATCTATGGAGCGAAGGAAATAGGCGACATTTCGGCCCGAAATTCTATTCGGCTCCATAGATGCTGCCTCACCCCGCTGAGTTTCTCCAGCATTTATGTCTACCTTTGAGTTCCCCCCTCTCCCTCAGAGTCTCTCTCCTCCCTCCCTCTCTCTTTCCCCATCTTCCTCCCCATCCCCCTCTCTCTCTCACCCTCTGCCTCTCCCTCTTTCACCCTTCTTCTCACATTCCCTCTCTCCTCTCTCCCTCCTCTCTCTCTCCCCCCCCCTTCTCGCTCCCTCCCCCTCTCTCAAACTCAGCACAGAGGTCGTGGTCGGGATCAAACCCGGGTCTCTGGCGCTGTGAGGCAGCGACTCAATCGCTGCTCCACCATGCCTCTGTGGTCCGTGTTTGGGTCTCATCGCGGAGCCCGGTGGTCTCACCGCGGAGGCCCAGTGGGGCAGCAGGAGGCCAGGTGGTCTCACCGCGGAGGCCAGGTGGTCTCACGGCGGAGGCCAGGTGGTCTCACGGCGGAGGCCAGGTGGTCTCATCACGGAGGTCCAGTGGTCTCATCATGGAGGCCTGGTGGTCTCACTGCGGAGGCCAGGTGGTTTCATCATGGAGGTCCAGTGGTCTCACCGCGGAGGCCAGGTGGTCTCACTGTGGAGGCCTGATGGTCTCAGCACGGAGGTCCAGTGGTCTCACCGCGGAGGCCCGGCAGCCTGGTGGTCTCACCACGGAGGCCCAGTGGGGCAGCAGGAGGCGCTGGTCGTCGAGCATGAGGAGCCGCACATTGCGGTGGGGCCCACTGCGCAGGGCGGGGCCCAGGTCCCGGGCGATGAAGTCCCTCTGCAGCTCCGGCGTGAAGCCCAGGCACTGGAAGCGGTAGCCGGTGAACAGGCCCGCTGACGGCTCATTCTCCGCCGTCACGGCCCAGAAGGTCAGGTTGTGGCGGGAATACTCATCCAGGAAACTGCACCAGGGGAGAGGGAGGGGGGAGGGAGGGGGAGAGAGTAGGGGGAGAGAGAGAGAGAGAGGGGGAGAGAGAGAGGGGGGAGAGAGAGGGGGGGAGAGAAATGGGTGGAGAGATGAAGGGGAGATAAAGGGCAGAGTGAGAGGGGGGGAATGGGGGGGGGAGAGAGAGAGAGAGGGAGGGGAGGGGGGGAGGGGGAGGGGATGGGGGAGGGATGGGGGGAGAGGGGGGAGAGGGAGGGGGGGGGGAGAGAGGAGAGGGAGAGGGGGGGGGAGGAGGGAGAGAGAGGGGGGGAGAGAGAGAGGGGGGGGGGGAGAGAGGGGGGAGAGAGAGGGGAGAGGGGGAGGGGAGAGAGGGGGGAGAGAAGGGGGGAGAGGGGGGGGGAGGGAGAGAGGGAGGGGAGGGGGAGGGGAGGGGAGGGAGGGGGAGGGAGGGGGGGGAGAGAGGGGGAGAGAGGAGGGGAGGGAGGGGTGAGAGGGGGATGGGGAGGGAGGGGGGTGAGGGAAGGAGGGGGAGAGAGAGAGAGAGAGAGAGATAAAAAGGGGCAAAAATGGTGTAAGAAAGACTCTCCTAGTGGCAGCATGCTGTAAAGGTTGTAACTTTGTTTGCTCCCTTAACTTTTAACTTCTTGCTTACTACTCTTTCAATGTTACTTGTTATTACTTGATTTCAAGACACGGTCTAACTTTTCTTAAAGTGTTGATAACACTTTTATACACTTCAATCGTGTAAAGGATGGAGACATGAGGAAAAAAAGCTTCTCCAAGGAAGGAGCGTGGGGAAGGCGCAGCTTCCGAATCAGGTATCTTAGACGCAATATCGTAAAAAATGAACGGAGAAATTAACATGAGATTCTGCGGTTTGGAAGAAATGATGCAAGGAATTTCAAGCAAATTGAAGGAAGTTCAAGACAAGCTGACTATGTTACAAGATGAATCTCGTGAACAGAAGGAACAAATTGATAACTTGCGAACCTTGGGCCAGGAAAGAGATTTGAAGATTGAAATACTGAAACGGAAAATGAATGAAACTACTCGGGCATTCAAGCAATACAAGACTAAACACATGGATCTGGAAAACAGAAGCCGTCGACTGAATCTGCGAATTGTTGGTTTGCCTGAAGGTCAAGAAGGGGATAATGTTATAAAATATGCCTCTAAAATGATAAAGGAGACTTTCAAAATCGAGCACTATGAAAATCTTCCAATTTTGGATAACGCACACAGGATCGGGAAGAAACCTGGTCTCCAAGATAAACCGAGACATTTGATCGTCCGGTTTCACTTTTTACAGATGAAGGAGAATATCCTCCTTCGCCAGAAGGTTCATCAGACTGATTCCTGGGATGGAAGGACTTTCATATGAAGAAAGACTTGAAAGGCTCGGCTTGTACTCGCTAAGATTGAGGGGGGATCTTATAGAAACTTACAAAATTCTTAAGGGGTTGGACCGAGATGAGAAAAACATTTTTCACACAGATAGTGGTGAATCTCTGGAATTCTCTGCCACAGAAGGTAGTTGACGCCAGTTCATTGGCTATATTTAAGAGGGAGTTAGATGTGGCCCGTATGGCTAAAGAGATCAGGGGGTTTGGAGAGAAGGCAGGTACAGAATACTGAGTTGAATGATCAGCCATGTTCATATTGAATGGTGGTACAGGCTCGAAGTGCCGAATGGCCTACTCCTGCACCTATTTTCGATGTTTCTATGTTTCTATGTTGTTAGATGAACCCATCACAGAGGAAGAAATACAGAAAGCAATCCTTTCGATGAATTCTGGTAAAGCTCCCGGTTTAGATGGGTTTACAGTGGAATTTTTATAGTATTTCTCAGGTTTACTGTCTCCCTGGCTATGCAAGGTTTTTAAAGAAGCCTTTTTAATGAATATATTACCACAATCCTTTTATGAAGCATCTATTTCTTTAATTCTTAAAAAAAGATAAAGACCCTACTGAAGTATAGACCTATATCACTGTTAAATGTTGATTCCAAAATTCTTTCAAAAATATTAGCTAATTATACTGCAAATTATTTCTGAAGATCAGACAGGTTTTTATTAAAAATCGTTATTCATACTTTAACGTTATGAGATTAATGAATATTGTATATACAGCATCAAATAAAACTTCAGAATGTGTCATTTCACTTGATGCTGAGAAGGCATTTGATAGAGTAGCATGGGAATACTTATCCAATACACTTGAAAAATTTAAGATTGGTCCAAAATTTATCTCTTGGATCAAGCTGATATATCTTATACTCAAGCTTCTGTACTTACCAATAATCAGAGATCCCCCTTTTTCAGGCTCTTTTGAGGTACTAGACAGGGCTGACCTTTAAGTTCTTTACTGTTTGATATCGCATGGGAACCTTTGGCCACCGCTATTAGGGAATCCCCTAATATTTTTGATATTGTCTATGAGAATAAGACACATAAGCTATCTCTCTATGCAGATGATCTGTTATTATTCATCTCTAACCCAGAGAAATCTATTCCGGCAATTGTAGCACTACTTAGTCGTTTTTCTGGTCATAAACTAAATCTTAGTAAGAGTGAGCTTTTTCCATTAAACAATCTAAATTCGAATTACGGACAGTTTCCATTTAGATTGACTACCAAATGTTTTACTTATTTAGGCATTAAGATTACCAAGAAACACAAGGATCTATTTAAATCCAATTTTAAGCCTCTAATTGACCACATCAAACAACAGTTTACTAAATGGTCACCAATGTCCTTATCTTTAATCGGCCGAATCAATGCTATAAAAATGTTTATCTTACCTAAATTTTTGTATTTATTTCAGAGGATACCAATTTTTATTGCTAAATCTTTCTTTGATATTATTGACTCTAAAATGTCTTCATATATAAAAATCCCGAACTAAGTAAAAAATACTTACAGAAATCAAAAAAAGACGGTGGTTTGGCACTGCTGAACCTTAGATTTTACTATTGGGCAAATAATGCTCGCTATCTAACGTTTTGGACAAAAGATTTAGAAGATACCCAATGCCCAGGATGGATAAATCTTGAACGTGATTGTATGCAAGGGCTATCATTGGCTTCTATTCTAGGGGCCTCGTTACCTTTTACAATTACGAGATTGAATAAATACACGACTAACCCAATAATACGACATACATTCCGAGTATGGTTTCAATTTCGTAAGTTTTTTGGATTGAACGATTTTATCCTATCGAGTCCTATTATATCTAATTTTTTCTTCCAACCTTCTAGTACTGATCAAGCCTTTCTGTTATGGAAGAGGAAGGGATTAGCAACTTTCGTGATTTGTTTTTGGATGGTTGTTTTATGTCTTTTGAACAACTCTCCAATAAATATAATCTACCTAACTCACATTTCTTTAGATATTTACAAATTAGACATTTTTTGAAGGCTACTCTACCATTTTTTCCGTTACCACACCAAACCGAAGTCTTGGAATTTTTTTTACATTTGAACCCTTATCAGAAAGGTTTAATAACGACTATTTATGAGTTGATTTTGAAATTACAAATAGATACATTTGATAAAATTAAGAATGACTGGGAAAGAGAACTTCAAAGTTTTCTTCGGAGTCACCTATATGGGAGAGGATTCTTCAATTCGGAGTTAATACTTCCTCAAACCAGGATTTTAAAGGAGTGCAAGAGACGTTTTGATACAATTCAAGGTGGTTCACAGAGGACAGAAGGCTCATATGTCTCCAAAAGATAAGTTAGCTGAGTTGAATATTATGGTCCAAATAGAATATAATTAGGGTGGAGGAAGTCCTATATAATTCCTGCGACAGATGCAAGTAATTCTGAAGTGGCCTCACTGACTCATATGTTTTAGTCTTGCCCACTTATTGGAAAAAAGAAATATTGGAAATACATTTTTGATTACTACAAAGATTTTTACAAAAGTAGTTTTAGGGAGAAAAACTATTGATTTTACAACCTCATCCTATTACTGCAACTTTTATTTTTATTAATATCTTTATTTATTAGAGGTACCGTAAGTTACATCAGTGTACATCCCATGTATATTGTCACAATCATTGTACCCTTTAATTTTTTACGGCTTTAGAAAAAAGAAAAAAGAAAGAAATAGCAACAGAGAAAGTAGAGAAAGTGAAAAATAGTTGTGGAAGTGAGAAAGCGTGCCAAAGGGAAAGGGAACCCTTGGTTGAAGAGTTAGAGAAAGGAGATTATGAGATAGACCCTGGAGAGGAGAAAAAAAAGGGAAGGAGAGAGAAGGTAAAAAGAAAAGGCAGTTACTTTATTATAAACATCGCGCAAAAGGAATCTACCAACTCGACAGTTTTTCGTCCCCCTTTACCACGACCCGACACCGGTGCCGATTACTGCAACTTTTGCGCTACCAATGTTAAATTCTACTCGTCTGTCCCGTTCCGCCCATCGGCCTGGTTGCTTTTCTACATAAATTGCCAGAAGATCTATTTTATGTAAATGGAAAGACTCCAATCCTCTGACCGCACTCCATTGGTACTCTGAAATGATATCATGTTTAAATTTAGATAATTTCGGAGGTTGTCAACACCCAATTGGATCCCGATTCAAAACTAATAATATTAGGAATATCAGAACAAAGTCTAACACTTACTACAAGCCAAAGAAACTTTCTCGATTATAGTATAATAACTGGGAAATATAATAACTGGGAAAAAAATAATATTAACATTTTGGAAAGGCCCTATAACCCCCACAATTAAAATGTGGATTATGGAAATGTCGGAGACCTTACATTTGGAAAGAATTAGACTTGTCTTAACGGACAAACAAGAACTCTTTGTCTCCATTTACTGACTACTTGAAGGGGTAGAATGGTTCGGCACGGAAAACTGACTGAAGCTCGAACTCGGGATTAGATGAAAAGTTATACTTAATAATTTTTGAACCTATCTCCAATGTTGTATTATTAGTAAATTATTCCATTCTTCTTTATCATGCTTTTTTTTTACTCCTTTATTATTTTCTATCTATAAAAATATATATATATAGAAGCAGAGTCATTAAATAATTGATAATATTGATAATATTAGCAATGTATGATTGAAATACATGAAATGTTCTTATTATGTACTTGCTTCTAATAAAAAAAATAATAATTAAAAAAAAAAAATTAGAAAAAATTAGGAGTGACATTGTTGAACCCTTGGTTAAATATGATAGGACTTGGGGAAGCTTTATTCAACATGTTCACACGACATAAATTGTCCCCTCTCCAACCATTATAAAAATTATTTTACCTTTATACGGTGGAACGGACTTGACGACAAACAGAGACTTAAATTATTGACATTTTTTGTAGCTCAGATTCTGTTTTGCTTTTTTTTCTAGTTTAGGGGGGTTTGTTTTTTCCTATTTTCTCTTTTTTCTTTCTATCTTTTTGTTTTTATATATACAAGTTCTCTTTTAAACACTTAACTATATTTACATAGAGACCGGGAGGTCTATACTCAATGTGTATTTTGACACTGGACTCATATTTAGGTTATACCTGTTATTAATGAAATTCTGATCCCTATGTATCAATATCATTGTTATGTTTATCATTATTTATTTTTGTTGTTTTTGTTTTTGAAAAAAACGAATAAAAAGATTTTAAAAGAAAGAAAGAAAGAAAGAACTGCAGATGCTGGTTTAAATCGAAGATAGACACAAAATGCTGGAGTAACTCAGCGGGACGGGCAGCATCTGTGGAGGACACAAACGTGTCTGGAGGCTCCAGAGACGCTGCTTGTCCCTGTAAAGGCATCGTCCCCTTTACACTCTTTATCTGAACGCTGTAAATGGCTGGATTGTAATCGTGTGTGGTCTAAGCGGCCACTTTGTGTCCGTGTGTAGTCTAAGAGGCCATTTGTGTCCGTGTGTAGTCTAAGAGGCCATTTGTGTCCGTGTGTAGTCTAGGCGGCCATTTTGTGTCCGTCGTGTGTGACATGAGCTCACCGGATGAAGTAGTTGGCCCAGGCCTTGTAGTAGGGGCCGCCCGGGCTGCCTCTCAGCGTGCCCTTCCCGATGGTGGAGTTGTTGGTCTTCATCCAGGCCGGAGAGGTCCAGGGGCTGGCGAACAGCGACATGGGACGCCGGGACAACCTCATGGCCGCCTGGATGAGCGGGATCTGGGTGGGAAAGTGGGGAACGGCCATGAGACTGGATGTGGGATGGGGGGGGGCAGGGTCTTAATGCGCCTCACCCTGCCTCGGCTAGGCCAGCAGCCGGTACAGGGCGGGGGAGGGAGGAGTAGTGGAGGGGGGAGGAGAGGAGGGGGAGGGGAGAAGGGAGGGGGGAAGGAGAGGAGGGGGACTAGTGAATGGGGAGGAGAGGAGGGAGGCGAAGAGGAGGGAGGCGAAGAGGAGGGGGGAGGAGGAGGGGAGGAGAGGAGGGAGGAGCTGAGGGAGGAGAGGAGGGGGAGGAGAGGATGGGGGAGGAGAGGGGGGGGAAAGGGGAGAGGGAAATGGGAAGGGGAAGGGAAGACAAACAATTCACCATTCAGGAGGTGGGGGGGGAGAGAGGGGGCTGGGGATGGGGGAGGAGAGGGGGGAGGGAGAGAGGAGGGCAGGGGGGGTGTGGGGGGGAGGGAGAGGAGGGGGGGAGGGAGAGGAATAACTCGCCTTCATTTTTGTGTCCTCCTCAGCCAGGCTGAAGTGCTTCAGACCCAGGTCGCCGGGATGATCGTCATACGTGTACACGTGTGTGGAGAAGTCACAGCTGGCCATCGGCACACGGATCACGTTGTACTCTATCCCTGCGGGAGAGAGGGGGGCGGAACGATCGCACGCCGGGAATCATCAGGACCAAAGGAGGGAGGTGGGGGGGGGGAAGGGAGGGAGTGACGTGTGGATAGAGGCAGAGGTGAGAGGAATGGAGGGAGGGAGAGGAGAGGAGGTGTGGGGGGAGGGAAATGAGAGGGGGGCGTAGGGAGGGAGGGGAAAGGAGAGAGAGAGAGAGAGAGGGGGTTTGAGTAGCGATGTTACAAAACCTATCTTCAGCGACGCTGCAGATCTGCCACTGGCCGTGTGTGCGACTCCGGAGCCTTTGAGTGGGGCAGGGGCGGGATTAAAATGCAGGTTTGTATTGCTTGTCGGAGAGGGATTTCCTCGGGCTGCTAGTCGATGAAGAAAAATCGACCGGACTGCTGTTCCCGTTTTTAAAAAATATATAATCGCTGGACAATTTAATCGTTGGATTAAAGTAAAAAGCGACTTTTAACACCCTCAGCGTCACGGATCGTAATATCAGGACATAACAAACGGTAAGTCGGCATTTCACATATAATCTTGCTTCTTGGGGTGGCTTTAATCTAATTTTACGATGCGGAAATGTTATTTGGGCCCCATACAAATCGGCAGTGTCTTGCCTGCCGATACAGGCTTCAAATTCACGGCAACAGCAACGTTCCAATTGATCACATTCCAGAAACACCCACTCGCAAGATAATTGAAATTCTCTTTTTTTTGGACGATCATGTCATGTCTATATTTTGTGTTATTGCCTATCCATAATCAATATTTTTATACTAAATATCCACAACAGTTTTAGTCACATGCATTGTGCAAAAAATAATTATTTTGATTATATTGAGAGTGGATGTGTCTAGATTATTTGGATACTTAGGCTATTAATTTTTTTTCGCCTTTTCTTAAGAAATGGATAGATGTTTAGATATAGTAATTGAATTTAGATGAATTTAATTGATTAGATTAATTTAATTGATTTGATGAATCTGATGAATATGCATTTTTGTTGGGTATATACTATTTGTTTTAGCGTTTAACTTTATCATTTCTACCTTTTTTCTAAAACTGCAAATAATAACTTATTTCTGTTAATGCTGTTCAGTGTTTTTTTTTTTTTCATTTACATTTTAAACAGATGTCTCCAAAGAAGATATGCAAAATTGTCAATCCAAATGCCCAGCAAAAGAGACTGATTTACACAGCATTCGCAGAGATGATCCGAATTTGTACTACTCCAAATGTGATGATCTACAGGACAGAAAGGCATGTCATGCATGGGTTGAAGAGCAAAAACCTGTAATTTACAATGCCAAAATTGAAAAGTTGAGGAAAAACAAGGTGTACAGAGTTGCTTATTGGTTACAATCTGAGGAGTATGATGATGCTACTGATTATGATACGCCAATGTACCAGCTAGCAACTGATCTTCTCCATAAAGACTTGGTCTATTGCTAGAAATTGTAATTTATTTACCTATCTGTTACGGACTTACAGCATATAGTACAATAATATTAAATTTCTGATCTTGAGACTATCACATTTTTGAATTTTCAAGGCAGTCTGGGTGTTTATTACTATTTCCGTCACAATGGTCAATTTTGTAATTAGCTACAATTAGGTAACTAACTAATTATATGCTTTAATTTCAGGTCATCCAAGTTGGATGTTTTATATTGTTTCAGAATGCTTCAATCTATAATAACTGAAAATTTCATTCAGTTCTCTTAAGTTATGGGCTTTTGCCTGTCCTGGATCACAGCTTTTGTCTTCGATCACAGTCAATGGAAAAGCAATAGGGAACAAGATGCTAATTTCCGAGTATGAAAATGGCCCTAACTTTTTTAATACTGAAGATATGAAAGTGAATTAGGTGTCAAATTAAAGTTCTTTTTATGCTTTATCTGATGGGATAAATTACAGGCTTGATTTTTAAAATCTCAAAATGTTGTAACATTCCTAGTTTGAGGCAGGGAGCGGGGGATCAAGCAAGGGAGAGAAGGTGGGAGCGAGGGAGAGAGAGGTGAATGGAGGGAGCGGGAGATAAGGGAGGGGGAGGAGGATGGAGGAAGGAAGGGAGGGAGGGCGGGGAATCGAGCCAGGAGCGAGGGCGAGAGAGGTGAATGGAGGGAGGGAGGAAGGGAGATGGGGTTCGAGTGTGGGAGATTGGGATGGAGGGAGGGAAAGGAGCGGGGGAGGAGGGAGGGAGGGGGGGAATCGAGCGATGGAAAGAAGGCGTGATGGAGGGAGGGGGAGAGGGATGGAGTGAGAGGGGGATGGAGAGGGAGAGGGAGAGAGAGAGACCTTTGGGAAACTGGAGTCACCTCAGTACACGGCCCGTGCACGTCCAGCCATGAAGCACCGTGAGGTGAAACTGCCTACCTTCGTCACCAAAGTATGACTTGAGGAGGTTTTCTCGTGAAGCAGGAGAGAGGGAGAGGATGTTGATGGCGGCGGCATCCGTCATGGCGCCCCCAAAGCCCTTAATCCACTGGTATTTCTTCCTCACGTCCAGAGTCAGCTGCAAGTCTGGGGGGGGGGGTGGGAAGAGCAGGAAGACTGAAGGGGCCAGTCCCACTTGGACGACCTAATCCACGAGTTTAGAAGACCCGAGACGAGTTGAAAGAAATGTCACGGTCGTGTTGACTCGCCGAAGTAAAACCTACGGATATGTCTACGACGTCTGAGACGCTACATCTTGAAGATATGAGACTCGTCTTAGCAGGAAAATCAGAGCAATTTTCATTGATTCATTACAAGGATAGTATGGTGCAGCAGAACTTTGGAATGAAACCAATGTACGGACAGGGTGATGGGTGTGGTGAGACACGAAGCAGGTATATCAACACGTTTTGGTCTTTTTTTTATTATTATTTTTGGTTTTTGTCTTTTTATTATTTTTTAAAGTTTTTACTTACTTTGTGACTACGCTCTTTGGTAGTTTAGGGGTTCTATTTTTACACATTCACTATCTCTTTCACTTTTCTCGCTGTCTCTCTTTTTCTATTTCATTTTTATTCAATTTAAAATGGAAGATGTACAATAAATGTATTTTGTCATATGCCGCGGTTTACACTACTGTACACTGCTTCTAATAAAGATATTAATAAACAAATAAATAAAGAAAGAAAAAGACTATGTCTACGACCTCCTACGACCCCCCCTCGACCTCAGTCTTCCACACCTAAGACCAATTACGACTAGCTACGAGGGGAAAATGATCGCACAATTAAATTATGTGATGTTTGCATTTTTTTTTCTCGGGCCAGTCACCAACCTACGACTACCTACCTACGAGTAAAAGGTATCCATTTTTTCCATGCCGACCTTTTTTTTTTTAACTCGTGGACATTTTTTACCAGGCTGGAAAAAACGGCACGACCTACTTGAGGCCACGAGTACGCGGAGACCACTCACGAGCATGAGGAAGAGTTACGAAGACCTCCTACGACCTCGTGGCGCCCATGCTGCGAGTACGAGTCAAGGGCAAACTCGGCAGAGGTCGCCAATGAGGTCGTGAAAGTGGGACAGGGGCTTGACTGAGCCGTGCAGACCCGCCGCAGAACGCCTTTTATCGGGACGGCCTCCGCAAACGGCTTCCATCCGCGCCTCGGGTAGGCCAGCAGCGTAATCAAGAGCAAGTCTCACCCACCCCACCACTCCCTCTTCTCCCCCTCTCCCATCGGGCGAGAGATGCAGAAGTGCGAAAACGCACACACACCTCCAGATTCAGGGACAGTTTCTTCCCAGTCTTGTACACTGTGGAGATTAATCTTCAATAAGAGGGGATCTTATTGAAACATATCAGATTATTAAGGGTTTGGACACGCAATAGGCAGGAAACATGTTCCCCATGTTGGGGGAGTCCAGAACCAGGGGCCACAGTTTAAGAATAAGGGGTAAGCCATTTAGAACGGAGACGAGGAAACACTTCTTCACACAGAGGTAGACAAAAATGCTGCCTCACCCGATGAGTTTCTCCAGCATCTATCGAGCAAAGGAAATAGGCAATGTTTCGGGTCGAAGGAATCTTTAGTCTAGAGGTACAGCACGGAAGAGTTGTGAGTCTGTGGAATTCTCTGCCTGAGAGGGCGGTGGAGGCCGGTTCTCTGGATACTTTCAAGAGAGAGCTAGATAGGGCTCATAAAGATAGCGTAGTCAGGGAATGTGGGGAGAAGGCAGGAACGGGGTACTGATTGGGGTGATCAGCCATGATCGCATTGAATGGCGGTGCTGGCTCGAAGGGCCGAATGGCCTAATCTTGCACCTATTCTCTATTGTCAGCTGTTATCAGGCAACCAGGGGAACCAGTTATCTCCCCTCCCTCCCCACCCCACATCAGTCTGAAGAAGGGTTTTGTCCCGAAACGTTGCTTATTTCCTTCGCTCCATAGATGCTGCTGCACCCGCTGAGTTTCTCCAGCACTTTTGTCTACCTTTTATTTAATTCACATGTTTAAACTATAATGTTTTATTATTGTTTTATGTTTTATTCTTAATGGTTTACTGTATGTCGTGTTGTTACTTGCGAGCGGAGCACCAAGGCAAATTCCCTGTATGTGAACATACTTGGCCAATAAACTTATTCCTTCAAATTGGAGGAGCAGCACCTCATATTTCGCTTGGGTAGTTTACACCCCAGCGGTATGAACATTGACTTCTCCAATTTCAGGTAGTCCTTGCTTTCTCCCTCCTTCCCCTCCCCTTCCCAGCTCCCCCACAGCCCACTGTCTCCGCCTCTTCCTTTCTTCTTCCCGCCCCCCCGCCCCCCCACCCCCACATCAGTCTGAACAAAGATCCTATAGCGAGCAAGATAGATCACTCGACGAAAAAGACATAGTACGGTCAAGGGCAGATTCATTTTCAGCCCCATTTCCGTAACCAGCTTCCGTCTCCACACCAAAGATCCCATAGGATAATAGTGCGGAGACGGAAGCAGGTTACGGAAACATCCTGGTAAAAATAAAAGTTATTTGGTAAAAATCTTCTCCTCATTTATTAACACAAACTGTTCCCCGCAACGTTGATTACACTGCGGGTCGCGTCGGGTTACGGAAATGGATGAAAAAAAAGGCCCACGTTCTGCTCCATTGCGTACTACACGTCAGCCCATCGCATTCAGCAGGAGTGGTCTATCTTGCTCCGTTATAGGATCTTTGGTCTGAAGAAGGGCCTCGACCCGAAACGTCGCCTCTTTCCTTCGCTCCGTAGATGCTGCCTCACCCGCTCATTTTTGTCGACCTTTCATTCCATCAATTCCCTCCTGGGGTAGATAAAGTTCTATCGTACAGTATCGGAATAAGGAGGGGCAGGCTGTACCTTGGCCTTTGGCGCTGGGCTGGACCAGCCCAGTCGTGCGATGGAGACGTTTCCCGGCCCTGCTGGTCTCGTACAGGAGGTAGCTCCCCTTGGCGGGCACCACCACGGGCTCCATGGTGTCACAGTAGGTGGCGTTGCAGACGCAGACCGTGGAGGTCCAGCTGAAACTCTGTGCCGCGCACGGCTTCCCGGCTGGAAAAGCGAGAGGGAGAAAGACCGTCAGTGCCCAATGGTGCCCTATTGTCCCATGTGGAGATAGACACCCGAATGTAACCATGTATTGTCTTTCCGCTGACTGGTTAGTACGCAACAAAAGCTTATTTGATTAAGCAGATTATTATCTCAATGGGGTTAGGCTAGGTAAGGGGGAGGTGCAGTGAGACCTGGGCGTCCTTGTACACTGGTCACTGAAAGTTGGCTTATAGGTACAGCAGGCAGTGAAGAATGCTAATGGAATGTTGGCCTTCATAACAAGAGAATTTCAGTAGACTCCTGAGTATATAAGCCCAGCTGCTCCATTCTCTCAGCATATGACAGTCCCTCCATCCCGGGAATGAACCTGGTGAACCTACGATGGGCTCCCTCAATAGCAAGAATGTCCTTCCTCAAATTAGGGGACCAAAACTGCACACAAGGCAGTGAAGAAAGCGAATGGAATGTTGGCCTTCATAACAAGAGGATTGCAGTATAGGAGCAAAGAGGTCCTTCTGTAGTTGTATGGGGCTCTGGTGAGACCACATCTGGAGTATTGTGTACAGTTTTGGTCTCCTAATTTGAGGAAGGACATCCTTGTGATTGAGGTAGTGCAGCGTAGGTTCATGAGATTGATTTTCACTGTCCCTCGGTACACGTGACAATAAACTGAACTCGACTCGACTGAACTCCATTTTCTCTGCACCCTCCCCAAAGCCCTCTCGCGCGCGGCCTTCCTGTGATCAAATGCCGCCTTTTTACCTGTAACTGGGAGGAGAGTCCAGAGAGGAAGAAACGCAACGGACCACCACAAAGCCGACATCTTGGAGAAAGAAACTGCTCACGTTGCTACAGGCTCACACTCTTTGCCCTGAAATAAAGAAAAAATAGAGAAAGAGGGACATCTTTATCATCAATAGTCAATTTTATCAATAGTCATTTTTTATTGTTTAACTAAGTAAGTTTATTGGCCAAGTATTCACATACAAGGAATTTGCCTTGGTGCTCCGCCCACAAGTAACAACATGACATACAGTGACAGTTACGAATGAGTCAAAAAACACTAAACACATTAATAATAATAAAACATTAATGATAAAACACCATCAAGCATGTGAACCAACAAAATACCAGATCAAAGGGAGGCTACAGAGAATTTTGGCTGTTGAGTAGAGCAACTACTAGTGGATAAATAGCTGTTTTTATCTGCTTTGAAAAGTCCGGAGTCGCCTTCCAGAGGGAAGTGATTCAAAGAGTTTGTGGCCTGGGTGAGAGGGGTCAGAGATGATCTTGCCCGCTCGCTTCCTGGCCCTTGCTGGCTTCGCTTCCTGGCCCTTAAGTAGGAACTGCTGGAATATCGAACGTAGACAAAAATACTGGAGAAACTCAGAGGGTGAGGCAGCATCTGTGGAGCGAAGGAAATCCACACCATCCTGGCCACACACTCATCTCCCCGCTGCCTTCAGTTAGATGGTACAGGAGCCTGAAATCTCAACATCCAGGTTCAGGAATAGCTGCTTCCCCACAGCCATCAGGCTATTAAACTCAACTCAAACAAAACTCTGAACATTAATAGCCCATTGAACTTTATCTGATTATTTATGTGTGTATATATATATTTATATATTCAATAGTATATTGACACACTGATCTGTTCTCTATTTATTTGTGCCTACTATATTCTGTTGTGCTGAAGCAAAGCAATAATTTAAGTGTCCTATCTGGGACACATGACAATAAACTCTCTTGAATCTTGAATCTTGAAGGAGCAGTGAAATGAATTTGCCAACAGCGGTACAATGCACAATAAGATTAAACACAGACATCCACCACATCACTGTGTGTCCCCTGGTTCTGGACTCCCCCAACATTGGGAACATGTTTCCTGCCTCTAGCGTGTCCAAGCCCTTAACAATCTTATATGTTGCAATGAGATCCACCTCTCATCCTGCTAAACTCCAGAGTGTACAAGCCCAGCCGCTCCATTCTCTCAGCATACGACAGCCCCGCCATCCCGGGAATTAACATGGTGAACCTACGCTGGGCTCCCTCAATAGCAAGGATGTCCTTCCTCAATATGTACTATGTTTACATATTCTGTTGCGCTGCAGCCAGCAAGAATGTCATTGTCCTGATAATATGGGACACATGACAATAAAACTCTCTTGACACTTGACAAGAGTCAAGTCAAGTCAAGTCAACTTTATTTGTCACATACACATACAAGATGTTGCAGCCAACCTCCCCCCACAGGTACCTACCCATGAATAAAATGCCCCCTGTGGATCCATAAGGTGATTATTGATGGATATGAGAAAGATAAAAGCAGCCTCTTGTTACCTGTTTGACCCAAGGGGGGGAGGGGCAGCCTCTCAGCCTCACGTGACCTCGAGGACTCGCCCACCCACCCCCCACGCCGGAACCACGTGACATTACCTTGCCTCCCCGCCCCACGTGAGAGCTAGGCAAGGTCCCGCCCACTGGTTGACTGGCGGGCGCTTCGGCCTACCGGAGGAGGCGCAGCAGGCGCCCCGCCCCCTCCCCGTACCACGTGACAGCGAGGCAGCGGGTCCCGCCCCGTCTCCGCGTCATGAAGGGGTTGACTGGCGGGCGTCTCGGCCTACCGGAGGATGCGCCCCTCCGGTACGTCAGAAGGTTCCGCCCACCAGTTGAACGGCGGGCGGCTCGGCCTACCGGAGGAGGAGCAGGATCCGCCCCGCCCCCTCCCTGCGCCACCCGACAGCGAGGCAGTGGGTCCCGCCCCTCCTCTACGTCAGAAGGTCCCGCCCACTGGTTGACTGGCGGGCGACTCGGCCTACCGGAGGAGGAGCAGGATCCGCCCCGCCCCCTCCCTGCACCACCCGACAGTTGGGCAGTGGGTCCCGCCCCTCCACTACGTCAAAAGGTCCCGCCCACTGGATGACTGGCGGGCGGATCGGCCTACCAGAGGAGGAGCAACCATCCCGCCCACCCCAGCAGCGTCGGCGAATAGGGACCACGTGCTATCAGTTGATTGGCGGGCGGCTCGACCAACCAGAGCAGCAGCAGACGTCCGTCCTGCCTCCCCCCCACCGGCCCGGTACGCCCCGGCCCCTCTGGCAGGCGAGAAGGCCCCGCCCACTCGTTGACTGGCGGGCGGATGGACCTACCGGAGGAGCAGGTGGAGCCGTCGCCCCGCCCCACAGACGGCCACGTGACCACCGTTGACGGACAGGCGCCGGGGGGGGTTGGGGGAGGGGACCAGAAAGGTTACGTCAGGGTAGTCCCGCCTCCCAACGGACTGACTGACGGGTGCAAACCACGTGTCCGGCCCCTCCCCCCCCCATTCCTCAACCTCCCGCCGCCGCCGCCGCCGACTGAGGTTGTTGACGCCGCGGTATCGGCTCCCCTTCACCTCCCTCCCTCGCTCTCTTTCTCTCGCGGCCCCCCTCCCCGCAAACATGGACTCTGCTGTGCAACTCCGGCAGAGGCCGTACGGCGCCGCTCTGCCCATCGCAGGTGAGTGACTCAATAAGTGTGAGGGAGAATGATGATGATGATGGCGGCGGCGGCTCGGCTGGCAACGGACAACAGGGGCCGCCGGCTCCACGCCTGACTCTCGCTGAGGGGCTGGCTGCGTGGTTGGTGGGCGCAGCGATGGTGATTCGGCCCCACGGCGCTTCGGTGCCCAGCGCCCGCCCGTCGTCGTCGTCTCCCCGCGGCGGCGGTTGAACGGTCGTCCCGCTGACGTCAACTCGGCGCCGCCATCTTGTCCCGGCGGCCATTTTGTCTGTCTGTGTCTATGTGTGTGTCTGTCTGTATTTCTGTGTGTCTGTGTGTCTGGCTATTTCTGTGTGTCTATCTGTATATATGTCTGTGTGTGTGTGTCTGGCTATTTCTGTGTGTGTGTCTGTCTGTATGTGTGTATATATGTCTGTGTGTGTCTGTGTCTATGTGTCTGTCTGTATTTCTGTGTGTGTATATATGTCTGTGTGACTATGTGTGACATGTCTGTCTGTGTGTGTATATATGTCGGTGTGACATGTCTGTCTATGTGTGTCTGTATTTCTGTGTGTGTGTCTGTGTCTATGTGTCTGTCTGTATTTCTGTGTGTATATATGTCTGTGTGACATGTCTGTCTGTGTGTATATATGTCTGTGTGACATGTCTGTCTATGTGTGTCTGTATTTCTGTGTGTGTGTCTATGTGACATATCTGTGTGTGTGTCTGTATTTCTGTGTGTGTGTATATATGTCTGACTGATATGTCTGTCTGTGTGTGTATGTGTGTCTGTCTGTGAGACTGTGATATGTATGTGTCTATGTGTGTATGTATTTCTGTGTTTGTGTCTATGTCTGTGACATGTGTGACATGTCTGTATGTGTCTATATTTCTCTGTGTGTCGGTGAGACTATGTCTGTGTGACAGTCTATATTTCTCTGTGTCTGTGACATGTCTGTGTATGTCTATGTGACTGTGACATGTCTGTGTTTGTATGACCATGATTGTGTGTGTGTGTGTGTCTGTGTCTATGTCTGTGTGACTCATAGAGGGAGTACAGAGAAGGTTCACCAGACTGATTCATGGGATGGCAGGACTTTCATATGAAGAAAGACTGGATAGACTCGGCTTGTACTCGCTAGAATTTAGAAGATTGAGGGGGGGTCTTATAGAAACGTACAAAATTCTTAAGGGGTTGGACAGGCTAGATGAAGGAAGATTGTTCCCGATGTTGGGGAAGTCCAGAACAAGGGGTCACAGTTAAGGATAAGGGGGAAGTGTTTTAGGACCGAGATGATAAAATCATTTTTCACACAGAAAGTGGTGAATCTGTGGAATTCTCTGCCACAGAAGGTAGTTGAGGCCAGTTCATTGGCTATATTTAAGAGGGAGTTAGATGTGGCCCTTGTGGCGAAAGGGATCAGGGGGTATGGAGAGAAGGTAGGTACGGGATGCTGAGTTGGATGATCAGCCATTATCATATTGAATGGCGGTGCAGGCTCGAAGGGCCGAATGGCCTAGTCCTGCACCTATTTTCTATGTTTCTATGTATGTGTGTGTGTATAGGTCTGTGACTGTGTCAGTATGTCTCTCTGTGTGTATGTGTGTGCATATGTTTGTGTCTCTGCATATGTCTGTGTATATATGCTTACAGGTGTCTGTGTCTATATGTTTGCATATGTCTGTCTATGTTTGCATATGCCCGTGGCTATACGTTTACATATGTCTCCATATACGTGCATATGTCTGTGTCTATATGTTTACATATGTCTGTCCATATTCTTGCGTATCTCAGTGTCTATATGTTTGCATATGTCTGTGTCTGTATATGTTTCTGTAAAGGTCTGATTCAATATGTTTGTAAATGTATGATTCTATATGTTTGTGTAAATGCCTGTGTATCTGAATATATCTGTGTGTGTCAGTGTCTATGTTTGTTTGTGCCTATGTAAAGAGTGTAGAAAAGAATGCAGTTGCTGGTTTAAACTGATGATAGACACAAAATTGTGGGAGTAAGTCAGGATATCAGACAGCATCTGAATAGGTGATGTTTCGGCTCGAGTGTAAATGTATGTGCATGTTGGTGCGTGTGTGGAGGTGACCTGAGGACGCTGCACCCCTCTCTGGCCACGCCTATTCCCCACACTACACCTGTACACACAAACGCAACGCAGGTTTGGCCCTGCTTGCAGCCCGTTCGCTCTCCTCCCTGCAGCCTGTTACTTGGTCCTCCAAAATATTCCAAATGGAATCTAAACTGGAGGTGGCGGAGGGTGGACTTAAGCAAAAAAGGATTCTTGGCGAAGAAGAGCTACCTTAAATTTAGTTTCTGGAGAAACTCAGCGGGCGAGGCAGCATTCATGAAGCGAAGGAAATGTAGTTGCGTCTGGTTGAGGAAGTTCAGGGCTTGGGGTGGGCGGGGTTGCTGCATGGGCCATGTGGATTGCTCAGAGGGAGGAACAGAAGAAGACACAAAACATCACCTGTCCACATTCTCCAATGATGCTGGCTTAAACTGAAGGTAACACAAAATGTTGGAGTAACTCAGTGGGAGAGGCAGCATCTCTGAAGAGAAGGAATAGACGACGTTTCGGGTCGATACGCTTCTGAAATAAGGGTCTCGACCCGAAACGTTGCGTATTGAGTCTGAAGATTTACACCAGTATCTGCAGTTCTTTTTTACACATTGATTGGACTTTACTAACCCTACTATGGTTACCCAACCAGATGCAACTAAATTTAAGGTAGCTCTTTCTTCCCAAAAACCCTTTCTGGCTTAAGTCCTCCATCCACCGCCTCCAGTTTAAATTCCATTCTGAATATTTTGGAGGACCAAGAACCTTGTGCTAAATGTCATTCCCTTATCGTGTATCATCTGTACAATGTGAATGGCTCGATTGTCATCGCGCAACAAAAGCTTTTCACTGTACTTCGGCACACGGGACAATGAACTGAACTGTACACCCTGACCATCGATCACCCGTTCTCTCCAGCTCTGTGTTCTTCCATTTTCTCATCCACTCCCTACACTGGGCAATTTACAAACAGCCCGCACGTCTTTGGGATGAGGGAGGAAACCGGAGCACCCAGGGAGAACGTGTGGACTCCACCCTGGGTCAGGATTGATTCTGGGTTTTAGCCGCTGTGAGGCAATGGCTCTACCAGCTGCACGCACCATTATGCCACCCCCCACCACAGCCCCCTTTTGATTTATATATTTTATATTAGTATAATCTTGATACATAAAATTATTTCAGAGGTGTTCATTGATTATGTATTAAAAAATTAGATCTGTTGTACAGGGCCTTAGTGAGACCACACCTGGAGTATTGTGTGCAGTTTTGGTCCCATAATTTGAGGAAGGACATTCTTGCTCTTGAGAGAATGCAGCGTAGGTTTACAAGGTTAATTCCCGGGATGGCGGGACTGTCATATACTGAGAGATTGGAGTGGCTGGGCTTGTATACTCTGGAGTTTAGAAGGATGAGTAGGGATCTTATTGAAACATATAAGATTATTAAGGGGTGGGACACGCTAGAGGCAGGAAATGTGTTCCTGATGTTGGGGGTGTCCAGAACCAGGGGACACAGTTTCAGAATAAGGGGTAAGCCGTTTAGAACGGAGACGAGGAAACATTTTTTCACACAGAGAGTTGTGAGTCTGTGGAATTCTCTGCCTCAGAGGGTGGTGGAGGCCGGTTCTCTGGATGCTTTCAAGAGAGAGCTAGATAGGGCTCTTAAATAATAGCGGAGTCGGGGATATGGGGAGAAGGCAGGAACGGGTTACTGATTGGGGATGATCAGCCATGATCACGTTGAATGGTGGTGCTGGCTCAAAAGGCCGAATGGTCTACTCCTGCACCTATTGTCTATAATCTTGATACACAAAATTATTTCAGGGGTGTTCATTGATCATGTATTAATAATTAGATCATAATGTTGAAAAAGATTGTAGTGGTGTGTTCATTGTTTATCAGCAATGTGCTAATTCTCTGCTTCTTTTAATCCTTTCAGAGCATCCAAGTCTCATAATGTCAGCCCCATCAACACCAAAGATTGTGCTGAAAAGTACAACCAAGATGTCACTGAATGAGCGGTGAGACAGCCGGCAACATTTCAAGCCACTCATGTAGCTGATTAGCAATTAAAAGAGATAAAAAGTGCACAATGGTATCCAGGGATTCATCAGATGAGAATATTGCTCTTCCCTTACGTATCACTGCTACGCCATTGATGGCGCTTAAAATAAAGCAGTTACCAGGTGCAAACAAACAAAACCTTTGTGAAGGATGGTGGCCTGTGCGGTACAAAAGTAGCATGATGCAGGGCTGTTGAACCGAACATTTAAAAAAAAAAAGATCCTAAGAATGTGATTTAATGGAAATGACCCTAGTGGTAAAATTGCCGGCCCAGTCCTGTATACTCCCCCCCCCCCCCCCCCTCCCCGTCCTTCAATTACTTGTGGGTTTTTTTTTCTGGATAAATTTGTACACAAACTCTGGGTTGCAACCGCCCCCCGTGCTGTCCGTGACGGACACACGTGCTAAGCCGTGTGGTCTGGTCAGTAAGAGGCAGCCGGTGGGCACTGTGATTGAAGTCCAAAGCCCTCCCGTGTACAGCTGGGGGTCTTGTAAGTGGCACAAAATCTGCTGCTTTTGCTTTCCCTTTTCCCCTCCGCTTAAGTCGTGAAGACGGCCCGTCCTCTCTGAAGATGCAGAGGTGCTTGCTGACGGGCTGCTCTTCGCACTTTCCATTTCACTCCACTGGCATTCCTAGTTGCTGCAATCAACTATTATTAACTCTGTTTCACTCACTCGTAGCCCAAGTGATCAGTCGTGGTCGTCCCTGTCATAGGAAAGATGTCTGTTCAGCTAGAAAGATGGTGTTAGCGCTGAAGAGATTTCCGAGGATGTTGACAAGACTCGAGTGCTTGAGCCATAGGGAATTGTTGGACAGGCTAGAACTTTATTCCTTGGTGCTCAGGAGGCTGAGGGACAATCTAATAGAGGTGTAGAAGATCACGAGGGGAGTAGATGGGATGTAAATGCACCAGGTCAAGTCAACTTTATTTGTTACATACACATACAAGATGTACAGTGAAATGAAAGTGGCAATGCCTGCGGGATTGTGCAAAACAACAGAGCAGAACAGTTGTTTAAGAAGGAACTGTAGATGCTGGAAAATTGAAGGTAGACAAAAGTGCTGGAGAAACTCAGCGGGTGCGGCAGCATCTATGGAGTGAAGGAAATAGGCAACATTTTGGGCCAAAACTGTCGCAGTGAGTCTGAAGAAGGGTTTCGGCTCGAAACGTTGCCTATCTCCTTCGATCCATAGATGCTGCCGCATCCGCTGAGTTTCTCCAGCATTTTTGTCTACCTTCGAGCGACAGAACGGAGCCAGTTTTTACATTTAAAAAAAAAGTCTTACCCTATATTGGTAAGTTGAGGAATGTTTTCCACTGAAAGGCAAGAATAAAATAGAAAGAGCAACACTGGACATCACCAGTTTAAAATAAGATGCACACACAAGACAGACACCTCCTTCAGTGCTGCGAGAAGAACTGTCTGTTCTGGCTACAGGAGCAAAATATTAAACCTTTCTGTGTATGAAAGAACTGCAGATGCTGCTTTAAATCGAAGGTAGACACAAAAAAGCTGGAGTGACTCAGTGGGACGGGCATTATCTCTGGAGTGTGGGTGACGTTTCGGGTCGAGACGCTTCTTCAGGCTAAACCTTTCTAGTTGGTTGGTTTCTTCAAGCTGATCTTATGCCAAATGACTGACGCAGATAAGTGGTAACTAAATTTCTCAGAGGTTGATACAGTCTGTTGCTGATAAGTGTTTGTGGAACTGATTTGTGACTCGAGACTAGATGCGCCCTTTGGAAATGGTAAACTGTCGCTGTTAGTCTACAGTCCACTCAGGACTTGCATCGGTGCAGTGCAGATTTGCAGCTCTCTCTAAATATCCCACTTCTGCAGAATTTGCTGCGATTTAGTAGTATTTAGAAAGCTTGTGGACCTGTATGGGTGGCTCTGAAACCAGGCGCACCTTGTTTGAGAAGGAACTGGAGATGCAGGATAAAATCGAAGGTCGACACAAAATGCTGGAGTAACTCGGCGGGTGAGGCAGCATCTAAGGAATGGGTGACATTTTGGGTCGAGACCCTTCTTCTGACCATGCTTGACTTTCTTTTAATGCCCTGTGCAATTGCTGTGCTTCTCATTTCTTCGAACTACCTTGCTGCTCGCGTTTTTCCCCCTCTCCCCGGAGCCAGCATTCTTCCCCCCCCCCCCCCACATCTCCTATCGTGCTGGCTTTCCTCTTTCCGCTGCCGACTGCTTGCGTGTCTTTCCTCCTCTTGATACCACACCTGCAATGGTTGCAACGCCAGACTTACAAGGGAATGAATGCATTTTAAACCACCAAAAGCATTGTGCCACTTGTCTCTTAACACAGGAAGGAGGTTGTCAAAATGGGAACCGGGGGACTCCATAGCTGGAGGGGCTCGAGTTGCCTGTGCTGAGTTGTGTGTATTTAAACCTGTTTAAACCACTTCTGTTCAACCTTGAAGCTTTACCAACATGCTGAAGAACAAACAGCCTCCAACGGTGAGCATCCGCGCAACGATGCAGCAACAGCAGCTGGCCAGTGCCAGAAACCGCCGGTTAGCGCAGCAGATGGAGAACAGACCCTCTGTTCAGGCTGCTCTGAAGCTGAAGCAGGTGAGCGGCAACATCCCGGTGCCCGTTTCCCTTCCCTCCCCCCCCCCCCCCCCCTCAGTTCCCACGGCATGCACCGTCGCACCTGACGATAGTAGTCCTCGCCGAGCGACCACATGAAAGTATTGTCGACCCCGTTTACCGGCTTGCTCCCTCTGCGGCGGGAAGCAGGCGATGACGTCGCCACGACGAGATGGCAAAGCAATTTTCTCTGGGGGAAAGTGGATTCGGGAGCCTCCAGTCACTTGCATTGTCCGGACTCGCCATTGCATCCATTTGTTTCCTGGGAGCCACTTGTATTTTAATGCAGGATGTCTGTCAGTGCTCCCACTGTCCTGTCATGGAAAAAAAACTTTCTGGTCATTGACCCGTCACACGAAACTGGATGTTCCCTGTGGGAATAAAAACCGAACAAAAAGTTTTCCAAATGAATAGAGCTGTCGCATCGTTTCCGCGGTGTGTAAAGGTGGAGAAAGTCGAGGATTGGAGATAAATTGGCATTAAGTAGCGCCTGAAAAAGCTGTTCAGTAGTGCCCAAGTCTCAAGATTGACACGCACTCGACATTTCTCCACATGTTAAACGAAAGCACCCAAATTGTCGAAGGCTCGGTGAGTTTCTGATTCATTCTGTGCCGAGGGTTGCTTTTTCTCCAGGGTGATATATATATATATATATATTTTTGCACTGAAAGTTATTACTCGTTTAATGGCGGGACCCCGTGAAGTGGGTTCATTCTAAAAAATTTTAAATGCTCTGCGTGCTGAATTTTAAAAGCTGTGTATTTCATCTTCTATGTTTCTATTTGATTGGGGACGATCAGCCATGATCACAATGAATGGCGGTGCTGGCTCGAAGGGCCGAATGGCCGCCTCCACCTATTTTCTATCGTAACGCTCACCCCTTGGTTGCTTGTTGGAGAATGGTGGCGGTGCGGCAGAGCTGCTGTCCCACGGCGCCAGAGACCCGGGGTCTATCCTTACTACGGAGTCTGTACGGAGTTTGCACGTTCTCCCCGTGACCGCGTGGGTTTTCTCCGGGGCCATCAAACCCGCCTAACGTTAACCCAATCATCCCTGGAGGGTCCTTGTATTTTAATCTTATAGACAATATAGGTGCAGGAGTAGGCCATTCGGCCCTTCGAGCCAGCACCGCCATTCAACGTGATCATCCCCAATCAGTACCCCGTTCCTGCCTTCTCCCCACATCCCCTGACTCCACTATCTTTTGATGAATATTTTTTATTAGTTGTAAATTCATATTAATAGAAAATACTTCTTACATACATTCGTAATATTATTAATATTAACATTTAAGACATTTATATTTCTATACATTTTTTTAATAAGTAAGAAAAGATAGAGAAAAGTAATATAGAGATAAAAAATTGAAAATAAGGAAGTGAATGGAGTATTAAAAAGTTATCCATCGTTGGCGATCCATACATGATTTGCCATTATTCAGGTTTTCATAGCTCTGCACCGAGCCATGAAAATATTCAATGATGGAGACCATATTCCTCTGACTCCGCTATCTTTAGGAAAGGGGCATGGATAGGAATGGCTAGCTAGTTAAGTGGTTTAGGCAAAGCAGAATGTTGCGTTTAAAGACACGTTTTTAGCTAGGCTAAGGCGAAAAGGTTGACAGATTGTCGATTAGTAAGGGTGTCGGGGGGGGGGGGGGGGGGGGGGGGGGGTGGGGTTATGGAGAAAAGGCAGGAGAACGGGGTTGAGAGGGAAAGATAGATGCCTAATTCTGGGCATAGAAGTTATGAACCTATGAAAGGATTAGAGGAATATGGGTAGGGAGGAACTGCAGATGCTGTTTTAAACCACAGATAGGCACAAAAAGCTGCAGTAACACAGCGGGATAGGCAGCATCTCTGGAGAGAAGGAATGGATGACCCTTCTTCTGACTTCAAAGGAATATGGGGCTGGACAGGTTGCATGGATAGGAAAGGTTTATGGGGATATGGGACTGGCTTAGATGGGGGCATCTTGGTCTGCATTGACAAGGTGGGCTGAAGGGCCTGTTTATATAACTCTGTGCCTCCGTGACTCGGGCATTGGTGACCAGCAGGGGCGACGTGGCAGGATCCGTGCCGTCTTGCCCTTGGGTGGCTGTGCCAACCGAAGCCGCCACATGTTGCCTGGGATGCCTCCCCTCGGCAGGGACCCACCTTGTGAGGCGTGTGCGCGTGCACGCACGCTGATTGTGTGATTGTTAGTGTAAGAGCTAATTGTGTAACTTTATGGCCCAGAAGAGTCTGAAACAGCGACTAGGTAAGAGCAACATTCAAGCAAGACTGGGACGACCGGTAGGGGCTTTGGCTCGAGGACCGATGGTCGGCCGGGGATCGCCGAGAGGGGGTGTGCGCCTGGGCCGTGGCGGACGAGGAGGTGTGAGAGGCGGACTTTCGCTCAGAGGTAGGGGGTACTGTGCTGGTAATGCAGCGCTGTTCTCCGCATTAACTTGCTCGTGTGTGCCGGTATATTCAGATGGATTTAACTATCATCGTTGAAAACATCAACGAGCATGTGCCTTACAGTGCGATGAACGACAGTGATCGCAACTTCTACTGAAGGAAATGGGCGACGTTTCGGGTTGAGACCCTTCTTGAAGAAGGAAATAAGACGATGTTTCAGGTCGAGACCCTTAGGGTCTTGAGCCAAAACGTCGCCTATTTCCTTCGCTCCATAGATGCTGTTTCTCCAGCATTTTTGACTTCCTTCAATTTTCCAGGATCTGCAGTTCCTTCTTAAACACAATGTAACTGCTACTGAAGTGTGGATGGCCGTTGGCTTGTCGGGAGCTCTTCCGCCCTTTGACGGGTCTAGTTTTTGGTCCTGCTATCGCCGACTATCCGACCGTGGAGCAGGTAGCACAGGATTACACGGTACCCGTGGGTGGGGGCAGGGGGGGGGGGGATCTCCAGATAGACACAGCCCAGACGGACAAAATGCTGGAGTAACTCAGCGGGGCAGGCAGCATCTCTGGAGAGAAGGGATGGGTGACGTTTTGGGACTAACAATAACACTATTCTTGGGACCATTTTCAATTTTTTACAAAAACCACTTAACCTACAAACCTATACCTTTTTGGAGTGTGGGAGAACACCTGGAGAAAACCATGCAGGTCGCAGAGAGAAACACACATACAGACAGCACCCTTGTCAGGATCGAACTCGGAGAATGTCCGTAGCAGTTCGTGGATGTCTCGTAGTGGCTCGTAGTACTAGGTACTCGGTAAACTCATGAAAAATGAAGAAAATACTCATGATGAAGAAAATGGTTACTTTTTACTAATACGAGCCGCTACGAGACATCTACGAACTCCTACGGACCCGCTACGGACATTCTGCGAGTTCGAATCGGGGGAGGGGGGGGAACTCGGGAGATCTCTTGAATTACCTCGTACAGTGGGACAGGCCTTTTAAGCTTGCCAATTTGTTCCTTCGCTACATACTGCAATGTTTGCCTATTAAAGAAAGCATTTGAAGCGAAGATAGACACAAAATGGTGGAGTAACTCATCGAGACAGGCAGCATCTCTTGAGAGAAGGAATCGGTGATGTTTTGGGTCGACCCTTCATTCCAGAGATGCTGCCTGTCTCGCTGCGTTACTCCAGCGTTTTGTGTCCATCTTCAGTTTAAACCAGCATCCGCAGTTCCTTCCTACACACAAAGTATTCGACGCCTTTGATTATTGACCCCAGTTGTACTGACACCAGCACGGTGGCGCAGCTGGTAGAGCCGCTGCCTGAGACCTGGGTTCCTCCCTGACCTCGGAATCCATGGTGGAGCAGCCTTACAGCGAATGCAGCGCCGGAGACCCGGGTTTGACCCTGACTACAGATAATGTCTGCATGTTCTCCCCGTGATTTGCGTGAGTTTCCTCCCACGCTCCAAAGACATACAGGTTTGTAAGGTTAATTGGCTTGGTAAATGTGAAAATTGTCCCTAGTGGGTATAGGATAGTGTTAATGTGTGGGGATCGCTGGTCGGCACCGACCCGGTGGGCCGAAGGGACTGTTTCCGCGCTGTGTCTCGATAATTAGAACTTTTATCTCCTGTTCTGTGTTATGTTTACATATTCTGCAGCAAGCAGGAAGTTTACATGTTTACATATTCGCAGCAAGCAAGAATTTTGTTGTCCTACCTGGGACACATGACAATAAAACTCTCTTGACTTGACTTAACTAAACTGAAGTAATCGTACGGGTTTGCGTGGCTGTGGATGGGAGAGACGGAAGTTCGGCCTCGTGGATCTAACATCTTTCGTTTTTCTCTTCCCCCCCCCCCCCCCCCCCCAGGCCAGGGTCCAAACCGAGGGCGCGGTGGAATGCCGCGGCTAGGCCTCAAGCGAGGTGGGATGAGAGGCCGAGGAGGCTTGGGCCGGGGCGGCCCGCCAGGACGAGGAGGAATCGGCGGCAGAGGTTAGTGTTGGGAGTCGATTGGACCCAGTGCCTCTGTGCGTCCGAGCGCTAAATAGCTGCAAGCATTTGCCTTGAGACTCGCTGCTTTAGTGTCATGTGCACCACATATCCTATAGCGGAGCAGGACAGACTCCTGCTATATGCAAAAGACTGACATGTAGTACGCAACGGAGTGGAAAATGGGCCTTTTTTTCATCCATTTCAGTAACCCGACCCGGACCCGACTCGCAGTGTAATCAACGTCACGGGGGAACAGTTTATGTTAATAAATTAAAGTTCTGAAAATGAGGAGAATATTTTTCACTAATAACTTTTATTTTTACGAGGATGTTTCCGTAACCGGCTTCTGTCTGTGCACTAGTAGCTTTGGTGCGGAGAAGGAAGCCGGTTATGGAAATGGGGCCTTAAGTTACCCATGAATCTGCCCATGGCCGTACTATGTCTTTTTCGTCGCTGGACTATCTTGCTCGCTATAGGATCTTTGATGTGTACCTAGGTGCAGTGATTTTTCTACGGTTGATTCAGTATGTATCCAGGAAAATGGCCGAGTACATTGTCACGGTGGTGCAAGAGTTGCACAGTGAATGCAGTGCTGGAGACCCGGGTTCGATCCCGACTACGGGGTTTCTCCCAGCGACCGGCGTGGGTTTTCTCCGAGATCTTCGGTTTCCTCCCACACTCCAAAGACGTGCAGGTTTGTAGATTAATTGGCTTGGTAAATGCAAAAAAAAAATGTCCCTAGTGGGTGTAGGATAGTGTTAATGTGCGGGGATTGCTTCTTCTTTCGTGTGGCGTGCACAGCCTAAAGTTGTAGGACAACTTGTTTTATTTGATTTTCCGTTTGTGCACTAAAGTCGAGTTGATTGCATTAGTCGAAACAGGGTGGTCCACGTGAAGGTTGCAGTCATATAACCATATAACAATTACAGCACGGAAACAGGCCCTCTCGGCCCTTCCAGTCCGTGCTGACCATTTGTTTTCCCCTAGTCCCATCTACCTGCACTCAGACCATACCCCTCCATTCCCTTCACGTCCATATACCTATCCACTTTACTTTTAAATGTTAAAATCGATCCTGCCTCCACCACTTCTGCTGGAAGCTCATTCCACACAGCCACCACCCTCTGAGTAAAGAAGTTCCCCCTCACGTTACCCCTAAACTTCTGTCCCTTAAATCTCATGTCATGCCCTCTTGTTTGAATCTTCCCTACCCTCAATGGGAAAAACGTATCCATGTCAACTCTGTCTATCCCTTTCATCATTTTAAAGACCTCAATCAAGTCCCCCCTTAACCTTCTGCGCTCCAAAGAATAAAGACCTAACTTGTTCAACCTTTCTCTGTAACATAGTTGCTGGAACCCTGGCAACATTCTAGTAAATCTCCTCTGTACTATCTCTATTTTGTTGACATCCTTCCTATAATTAGGCGACCAAAAATTGTACACCATACTCCAGAATTGGTCTTACCAATGCCTTGTACAATTTTAACATTACTTCCCTACTCCTATATTCAATGCTCTGATTTATAAAGGCCAGCACACCAAAGGCTTTCTTTACCACCCTATCTACATGCGATTCCACCTTCAGGGAACTATGCACAGTTATTCCTAGATCCCTCTGTTCCACAGCATTCCTCAATTCCCTACCATTTACCATGTACGTCCTATTTTGATTTGTCCTGCCAAGATGTAGCACTTCACACTTAACAGCATTAAACTACATCTGCCATCTTTCAGCCCACTTTTCCAAATGGCCCAAATCTCTCTGTAGACTTTGAAAATCCACTTCATTATCCACAACGCCACCTATCTTAGTATCATCTGCATAATTACTTATCCAATTTTCCACCCCATCATCGAGATCATTGATGTACATGACAAACAACAGTGGACCCAACACAGATCCCAGAGGCACCCTACTGGTCACCGGCTTCCAACCTGACAAACAGCCATCCGCCATTACTCTCTGACATCTCCCATTCAGCCACTGTTGAATCCATCTTGCTACTCCGCCATTAACACCCAAAGATTGAACCTTCTTAACCAACCTTCCATGGGGAACCTTGTCAAAGGCCTTACTGAAATCCATATAGACAACATCCACTGCTTTACCCTCATCAATTTCCCTAGTTACCGCTTCAAAAAATTCAAGAAGGTTTGTCAAACATGACCTTCCAGGCACAAATCCATGTTGACTGTTCCTGATCAGACACTGTTTATCCAGATGCTTATATATATTATCTCTAAGTATCCTTTCCATTAATTTGCCCACCACTGATGTCAAACTAATAGGTCTATAATTGCTAGGTTTATTCTTTGAACCCTTTTTAAAACAATGGAACAACATGCGCAGTATGCCAATCCTCCGGCGCTATTCCCGTTTCTAATGACATTTGAAATATTTCTGTCATAGCTCCTGCTATTTCTACACTAACTTCCCTCAATGTCCTAGGGAATATCCTGTCAGGACCTGGAGACTTATCCACTTTTATATTTTTCAAAAGTGTCAGCATTTCCTCCTCTTTGAATCTCATAGTTTCCATAGCTACTCTACTTTTTTCCCTTACCTCACAGAGTTCAATATCCTTCTCCTTGGTGAATACCGAAGAAAATAAATTGTTCAATATCTCCCCCATCTCTTTTGGCTCTGCAGATAGCTGTCCATTCTGGTTCTCTAATGGTCCAATTTTATCCCTAGTTATCCTTTTGCTATTAATATAGCTGTAGAAACCCTTTGGATTTACTTTCACCTTTCTTGCCAAAGCAACCTCATATCTTCTTTTAGCCTTCCTAATTTCTTTCTGAAGATTCTTTTTACATTCTTTATACTCCTCTAGCACCTCATTTACTCCATGCCTCCTATAATTATTGTAGATATCTCTCTTTTTTCGAAACAAGTGTCCAATTTCCCTTGAAAGCCATGGCTCTTTCCAATTTTTACTATTTCCACCCCCGGGGATTGCTGGTTAGCCCGGACCCAGTGGACCTGTTTCCGCCCGCTATCTGTAAACTAAAGGTAGTTTAGAGGTACAGTGCGAAAACATGCCCTTCAACCCATCGAGTCCGTGCCGACCAGCGATCCTTTGCTGTATCTCGAAATAAACTAAAGTTGGGATAGCATTTGGAAGCACTATCCCCCACACTGGGGACAATTTACAATCCTTACCGAAGCTTATTAACCAACAAATCTGTATGTCTTTGGGAGGAAACCAGAGCTCGATCCTGACTACGGGTACCGTCTGTACGGAGTTTGTACGTTTTTCCCCATGGCCTGTGTGGGTTTTCTCCGAGATCTTCGGTTTCCCCAAAGACGTGCAGGTTTGTAAGTTAATTGGCTTGGTAAATGTAAAAATTGTCCCGTGTGCGTGTGTGTCGGATAGTGTTAATGTGCGGGGATCGCAGGTCGCCGCGGACCCGGTGGGCCGAAGAGCCTGTTTCCGCGCTGTATCTCTAAACTAAACTACCCAAAGCCAACTCTCGTCCTGAGGGGTGCCAGCAGCTGCTGCTCGGGCGACCACAGCTTGTATTTGTTTTTTCTATTTCTATAGCACATTTACGTAAGTAAGTTTATTGGCCAAGTATTCACATACAAGGAATTTGCCTTGGTGCTCCGCCCAAAAGTAACAACATGACATACAGTGACAGTTACGACAGTTAAAAAACAAATCTCGTTGACCAAAGTGCTTTACATTGGTGGAGGTACTAACGTTATACAACAGCGGTTCATAGATTAAGTACATACATAAATACATACATGTAACCCTCCCTCGGAGGACGTCAAGAAAGGCTTGAGAGTAAAGATGAGTTTTAAGTCTCGACTTAAAAGAGTCGATGGAGGGGGCAGTTCTGTTGGGAAGAGGGGTGCTGTTCCAAGTCTAGGAGCTGCAACCGTAAAGGCGCGATCGCCCCTGAGCTTATGCCTAGACCGCGGAATGTTCAAAAGCTTTTCATTGACGACTCTAAACCCACGATCTTCACCCGACCTGACAGTGGTTTTTTTTTCCTCTTCTCCATAGGTCGCGGCGGGATGGTGGGCCGCGGACGAGGGGGGTTCCCGGGCCGGGGGCGAGGCCGGGGCCGGGGGAGAGGAGCGACCCGCCCCCCACTGACCAGGGAGCAGCTGGACAATCAACTGGATGCCTACATGTCGAAGACCAAGGGCCACCTGGACGCCGAGCTGGACGCTTACATGGCGCAAGCTGACGGAGAAGCCAACGATTAGCCCGTGCCGGCGTGGGGAAGGCGCTCATTTTATCAACAGCATTCGAACTTGAATCTGAAAGCCGAGAGAAGCGACACCAAGAAACAAAAAAGCGGAGACTTTTCACTTTTCAGGAAAGAAATAAGCTGTATTTGAACTGCTGACACACGGTCGGTTGGACGTCAAGGTCTCGCTTTTTAATTTCCCTAACCTTTTTACATTTGTGAAGTTCACGGTTGTGTTTGATACTCTTCCTTTCCCATTTGTGTAACGATCATGACACTGTATAAAGTTTGCTCTTTACTTGGAAGCCCTTTGGTTTTTAGATTAGAGTTTCCACGAACAGTCGGCCACTTTGTGGTGGAGGCTGTTTATCATAAAACTTTAGAACTCGCAACGCTTTGTTCTTGGGTTTTGTTTTCCATCCGCTGGCGACAATGTGCTTTTTTGTTTTTCCGTGTCGTCGTCTCTGCTCGTCGGTCAGTGGAAGGAGACCGTTTGAAGGCTGACGAGGCGCGGCGTTAACGATGGCGCAGCGGTGGAGTTGCAACCTTACAGCGCCAGGGACCCGGGTTTGATAATGGCCGCCGCGGCTGCTGTCTGTACGGTGCTGTTCTCCCCATGGTCTGCGTGGGCTTTCCCCAGGTGCTCCGGTTTCCTCCCACACTCCAAGTACGCGCAGGTTTGTCGGTTAATTGCATTACTAAAATTGTAAGTGTGTAACCTCTTATCATGTGTAAGGTGTGCAGGTAGACAGAAATGCTGGAGAAACTCAGCTGGGTGAGGCAGCATCTGTGGAGCTGACGTTTCGGGTCGAGACCCTTCTTCAGACTGAAGGGAGACAAAAATGCTGGAGGAACTCGGCGTGTGCGGCAGCATCTGTGGGCGAAGGTATAGGTGCCGTTTCGGGTCGAGACCTTTCAGACTTTTTCTGACTTCAGCCTGGAGAAGGATCCCAACAACATTTTGTGTCTCTCTTCGACATAAACTAGCATCTGCAGTTATTTCCTACACATTAATCTATTTGCCCGTGGATATCCTTCTCCAGTCTGAAGTCAGAAAAAGTCTGAAGGGTCTCAACTCGAAAGGTCACCCATTCCTTCTTTCCAGAGATGCTGCCTCGCCCACTAAGTTTCTCCAGCATTTTTGACTTCCTTCGATTTTTCCAGCATCTCCAGTTCTTTCTTAAACGTCAATGTGCTGGGATCGCTAGTCGGCGTGGGTCAGTGTGCCGAAGGGCCAGTTTCCGTGCTGTATCTCTGAGCTAAACTCTATCTAAATGCCAGATAGACACAAAATGCTGGAATAACTCCGTGGGGCAGGTGGCATCTCTGGAAAGAAGGAATGGGTGACGTTTCGGGTCGAGACCCTCCAGACTTTTTCTGACTTCAGTCTGGAGAAGGATCCCAACAGCATTTTGTGTCACTCTTCGACTTTAACTAGCATCTGCAGTTCTTTCCCACACAATCTAAATGCCCGAGGATATGAAAACGTAAATTACTGGAGGAATTCAGCGGGTCAGGCAGCATCTATGGAGGGAATGCGCGGGCAACGCTCGGGCTCTTGAAGTGTCCCGACCCGATACATCGGGTTTTACACCAAATTTACAGTGAATGGCTGGGTTCTGGGGAGTGTTGTGGATCTGGGAGCGCAGGTGCATAATTGCTAGAAAGTGGCGTCACAAATAGAAAGTGTTGTCATGAAGGCTATCTTGCATGTTGGCCTTCATTGATCAGAGCAGGGGCGGGGAACCTTTTCCCGTTGGAAGGCCGCATTAAGTTAGCTGTAATTTAATAAGGCCGCATCCAAGATACTTCCATTAGATATACTTCAAAATGTACGTTATTTTGTAAACATCTAACTGCTATGTACTAACTTCAAGAAAATTGAGACATTTTGTTAATTCTAAAGTTAACTAACCTTTTAATTACTTTGTTGTGACTACTTTATATTTGACCAGCCATGATCACAGAGAATGGCGGTGCTGGCTCGAAGGGCCGAATGGCCTCCTCCTGCACCTATTTTCTATGTTTCTATGTTTATGCTTTCTAGAGTCGCATTAGAACAAAATCCTGAGTTTAACAAGTGTTAAAACAGCCCTCATGACGTACGAATGTTTTAATTGTGGCCGTCAGATGCGGAGGACTATTTAACATAATCTTCCTATTACTCTTTGGTATTTTAAATATGTTCGTTTTAAGATTAAAACAAAAAAAATAATAAGATGAACAAAAACATATTAATAAAAATAAAACGATTTGGTCTACAAAATTTGGATTCATTCAAAAGGCCCGCACTTAATTACCTAGAAGGCTGCAGGTTCCCCAGCCCTGGATCAGAGTATTGAATGTGGAATGTGTAGTTGGGAACTGCGGAAGCAGGTTTATACCGAAGATGGACACAAAGTGTTGGAGTAAGTCAGCGGGTCAAGCAGCATCTCTGCAGAAAAAGGATGGGTGACGTTTTGGATGGGTCTTCATACGGGTCCCTATCCCAGACATTATAGACCATCCTTTTTCTCCAGTGACCCGCTGACTTACTCCAGCATTTCGTGCTTTATGTATTGCATATAGAAGTTGGGTGGTTATGTGTAAGAAAAAAAATAATAAAGGGGAGGCCATTTAAGACTGAGGTGAGATAAAAACGTTTTCACCCAGAGATTTGTGGAATTCCCTGCCACAGAGGGCAGTGGAGGGCAAATCACTGGATGGATTTAAGAGGGAGTTAGATAGAGCTCTATGAGCTAGTGGTATCAAGGGATATGGGGAGAATGCAAGCACGGGTTGTTGATTGGGAGGAGCAGCACCTCATATTTTGCTTGGGTAGTTTAAACCCCAGCGGTATGAACATTGACTTCTCCAATTTCAGGTAGTCCTTGCTTTCTCCCTCCTTCCCCTCCCCTTCCCAACTCTCCCACATCCTCCTGTCTCCGCCTCTTCCTCTCTTCTTCCCGCCCCCCCCACATCCACATCAGTCTGAAGAAGGGTCTCGACCCAAACGCCACCTATTCCTTTGCTCCATAGATGCTGCCTCACCCGCTGAGTTTCTCCAGCTTTTTTGTCTGTCTACGATTTTCCAGCATCTGCAGTTCTTTCTTAAACAATCGACTATAAACTATATAATTACAGTAAACTAAACCACACCAAATTAAACTAGGGATGTTTAGGTGGAGGGAGCTATCTTGGAGGAAATGGATCTGCATTGGAATGGGGCATTACTTAAAAAATGGAGAATTCGATGCACTGGAAGCTTCCCAAGCGAAATATGGCGTGGTATTCTTCCAGTTTGCGCGTGGCCTCGCTCAGGCTGGGAGAGTTGCATTCTCAGACGGTTGCTCACTTCAGTGCAGTCATTATTTGGAAATTGAGAGTCTCGTTTCAATCGGAAATTCCTTTGTTTCTGGCCATGGCTCACTAAATCGCTCGCACTTCCAGTACAAAGTGTGGAAAAAAAGCATTTAGCCGGTTGAAATGTTGCCGAAACCAGTCTGAAGAAGGGTTTCGGCCCGAAACGTTGCCCATTTCCTTCGCTCCATAGATGCTGCCTCACCCGCTGAGTTTCTCCAGCATTTTTGTCCACCTTCGGTTTTCCCGCAACTGCGGTTCCTTCTTAAACATTTAGTCGGTTGGTCTCGCTTCCAAGTCATTTCTCTCTGAATTTCAATGAGTGCCAATGGATATTTTTATGGTGGAGATTAATTGATTCTTGATTAGTACGGGTGTCGTGGGTTATGGGGAGAAGGCAGGAGAATGGGGTTGAGAGGGAAAGAGATCAGCTCTGATTGAATGACAGAGTAGACATGAGCCGAATTGTCTAATTCTGCACCTATAACTTACGGACTTACAAATTACTGAAAGTGGGCATTGATGGCAGAGATAGGATTTATTTTTTATTTCCCTTGTCTCGCTTGATTACTCCAGCATTTGTGCCTTGCTGGTTTGATTGATCGAATGATACAGCATGGAAACGGGGCCCTTCGGCCCACCAAGTCCACGCCGACCATCGATCGCTTGTTCACACTGTCACCACAGCGCGATTTGGGAACAGCTCCATCCAAGACCGCAAGAAATTGTGGAAGCAGCCCAGAGCAAGATAGACCACTCCTGCTAAATGCAATGGGCTGACGTGTAGTACGCAACGGAGCGGAACGTGGGCCTTTTTTTCATCCATTTCAGTAACCCGACCCGACCCGCAGTGTAATCAACGTTGCGGGGGAACAGTTTGTGTTAATAAATTAAAATTCTGGAAATTAGGAAAAGCTTTTTACCAAATAACTTTTATTTTTACGAGGATGTTTCCGTAACCGGCTTCCGTCTCCGCACTAGTATCCTACGGGATCTTTGGTGCGGAGACGGACGGAAATGGGGCCGAAAATTACCCATGAATCTGCCCATGGCCGTACTACGTCTTTTTTGTCGAGTGGACTATCTTGCTCGCTGCAGGATCTTTGGCCCACACCACCACACAAACCAACCTCCCTTCCATTGACTTAATTTACACCACACGCTGCCTCGGCAAGGCCAGTAGCAGAATCAAGGACGAGTCGCATCCTGGCCACCCCCCTCTCCCAACAGGCAACAGTGAAAATGCACACATCCAGATCCAGGTAGACAAAAATGCTGGAGAAACTCAGCGGGTGAGGCAGCATCTATGGAGCGAAGGAATAGGTTTACGTTTCGGGTCTTCAGACCAGTTCTCCTCCAGATCCAGGGACAGTTTTCCAGCTGAACCATCCTACCACAATTAGAGGGCAGTCCTGAACTTCTGTCTTCTACCTACCTCATTGGAGACCCTCAGATTATCGTTGATCGGACTTGCACTAAACCTTATTCAAGTTATTCCCTTTTTCATGTATCTGTGTACTGTGATCATGCATTGTCTTTCCGCTGGTTGGTCATGGCTCTGTTCCACGGTACGAGTTCATTCCAAGAGCTCTCCCGAGTTTAAACCAAAATCAGACACGTGGTAAGCGCGGAGAATGAACGTAGCGGGTACGTCGGAGCTCAGGGACGTCTCTTTGCGGCTCGTTACGCTAACGGCAGGTACTCGGGAAGACTTGCTAACGGCAGGCTCCGGAAGACTCGTGAAGATTTTTCAACATGTTGAACAAATGTCCACGAGAGCCCCGAGTACCGACGAGCGGTCATTACCGTAAATATCCGAGTTCGAATCGGGGCAAACTCGGGAGAACTCTCGGATTGAACTCGTACGGTGGGATCCTGACTACAGGTGCAGTCTGTAAGGAGTTTATACATTCTTCCTGGGTTTCTCCGGGTGCTCCGGTTTCCTCCGAAGACGTACAGGTTTGTAGATCGATCGGCTTCAGTAAAATTGTAAAATGTTCCTAGTGTGTGGGACAGTGTTAGCGCAGACAATAGGTGCAGGAGTAGGCCATTGGGCCCTTAGAGCCAGCACCGCCATTTAATGTGATCATGGCTGACCATCCCCAATCAGTACCCCGTTCCTGCCTTCTCCCCTAACTCCACTATTTTTAAGAGCCCTATCTAGCTCTCTCTTGAAAGCATCCAGAGAACCTGCCTCCACCGCCCTCTAAGGCAGATAATTCCACACTCACAACTCTCTGTGAGAAAAAGTGTTTCCTCGTCTCTGTTCTAAAATGCTTACTCCTTGTTCTTAAACTGTGGCCCCTGGTTCTGGATTCCCCCAACATCGGGAACATGTTTCCTGCCTCTAGCGTGTCCAAACCCTTAACAATCTTGTACGTTTCAATGAGATACCCTCTCATCCTTCTAAACTCCAGAGTGAACAAGCCCAGCCGCTCCATTCTCTCAGCGTATGACATTCCCGCCATCCCTTGTAAACCTATGCTGCACTCCCTCAATAGCAGGAATGTCTTTCCTCAAATTAGGGGACCAAAACTGCACACAATACTCCAGGTGTGGTCTCACTAGGGCTCTGTACAGACTGCAGAAGGACCTCTTTGCTCCTCTATTCGACGACTCTTGTTATAAAGGCCAACCTGCCATTCGCTTTCTTCACTGCCTGCTGTACCTGCACAGGATGAGCGTTGGACGGTGCGGACTCGGGTGTGCTGAATGTTTCCACGCTGTTTCTCGAAATGTACTAAAAAGTAACTAAATGCAGCATCTCTGGAGAACACGGAGACACAAAGTGCCAGGGTAACTCAGCAGGTAGACAAAAATGTTGGAGAAACTCAGCGGGTGAGGCAGTATCTATGGAGCGAAGGAAGGAATAACCAAAACGTTATACCCATTATCAAGTATATGTACACTGTGGACAGCTCGATTGTAATCATGTAGAGTTTTTCACTGACTGGATGGGGTGGGAGATTACAACCTTCACGTGGTCCGCCCTGCAATCAACCTGGCGTGCACAATCAAATAGAACAAGTAGTCCTACAACTTTAGGCTGTGCACGCCATACGCATACTTTCATTCATTGTTCTTTATCTCTCCACATCACCGCCTATGTCTCTCGTTTCCCTGATCCCTGACCAGTCTGAAGAAGGGTCTTGACCCGAAACGTCGCCTATCTCCTTCGCTCCTTAGATGCTGCTGCACCCGCTGAGTTTCTCCAGCCTTTTGTGTAACGCAAGTACTGGATAGCAACTGTACCTCGGTACACTTGAGTATAAACTGAAGGGTCCCTCCTCTGACCCAAAACGTCATCTATTCCTTCACTCCATAGATGCCGCCCCACCCGCTGAGTTTCTCCAGCATTTTGGTCTGCCTTCGATTGTTCCAGCATCTGCAGTTCCTTCTTAAATATTGTAACTCAGCAGGTTAGATAGCAGAGATGGCGGCTATGTATGTTCTTCAGAGAGGTTTCCAGATCCGTTGAGTTACTCCAGCATATTGAAACTTTATGTGTTTTGTGCCCTGTTGGGATTTTATATGTTTCAATTAAATCTCTATTTGGGAATTAGTGGAACTGGGCATATTCCCCATATGGGCCCCCATATCTGAGGAGGGATGTGCTGGCTCTGGCAAGGGTCCAAAGGAGGATTACAAAGAATGATTCCAGGAATGAGTGGGTTGGCATATGATAAGTGCTGGGTCTGTACTCACTGGAGTTTGGAAAGTTGAGGGGGGGAACCTCTTTGAAACGTACGGAATAATGAATTGTACAGAATAATGAATAACTGAGTTTCTACAGCACTTTGTGTACCGTGGATTTGGAGAGGGTGTTTCCACAGGTGGGAGAGTCTAGGACCAGAGGTCACAGCCTCAGAATTAAAGCGCGGCTCTTTTAGAAAGGATGTGAAGAGGAACTTCTTTATTCAGAGGGTAGTTAATCTGTGGAACTCATTGCCACAGTGCCATGTGGAGGCCAAGTCGGGGGATATGTTAAAGGCAGAGATCTTGATTAGAATGGGTGTCAAGGACATGGGGAAGAAGGCAGGAAAATGGGATTAGGATGCAGAGATCAGCCACGATTTAATGGCGGAGTAGACTCGATGGGCCGAATGGCCTAATTCTACTCGTATAACTTGTGATATTCAGCTCGGTTCAGTCTCTCTTTGTGTGACTGTCTTGCCATATCAGGGATAATTTCCTCCGTAGATTCTGGTATTCATTTTGGGTTTGGGTCACTTTAAGTTAGTTTATTGTCACGCGTACCGAGGTACAGTGAAAAGCTTATCTCATCAACGAAAAGACCATACATGATTACAGCAAACCCAAAACGTCCCTGGTCCATGGCCTTCAGAGATGCTGCCTAACCCGCTGAGTTACTCCAACACTGCTTTCTGGTAAAATGTATAGGAAGGAACTACAGATGCTGGTCAAAACTGAAGATAGACGCGAAATGCTGGAGTAACTCAGCGGGACAGGCAGCATCTCTGGAGAGAAGGAATGGGTGACATTTCAGGTCGAGACCCTTCTTCAGACTCATCCCAAAGCGTCTCCCATTCCTTCTCTCCAGAGATGGTGCCTGGAGAGAAGGAATGCCTAGAGTTACTCCAGCATTTTGTGTCTGCAGTCAACGGAAGGTTCTCAGCCACTAGAGGTCAGCACTATACCAGGTCACAGAGTCTGAAGAAACATAGAAACATAGAAATTAGGTGCAGGAGTAGGCCATTCAGCCCTTCGAGCCTGCACCGCCATTCAATATGATCATGGCTGATCATCCAACTCAGTATCCCGTACCTGCCTTCTCTCCATACCCTCTGATCCCCTTAGCCACAAGGGCCACATCCAACTCTTAAATATAGCTAATGAACTGGCCTCAACTACCCTCTGTGGCAGAGAGTTACAGAGACTCACCACTCTCTGTGTGAAAAAAGTCTTTCTCAAGAAGGGTCTCGACCCGAAACGACGCCTATCTCCTTCGCTCTTAGATGCTGCTGCACCCGCTGAGTTTCTCCAGCTTTTTGTGTAAACCACAGAGGGGAACATGTTTCCTAGGATCAGTCTGAAGTAACTGACCTGAAACGTTGTCTGTCCATTCACTCCCCAGATGCTGGCAGATTGGAGTTCCTCCAGCACTTTGTGTTTTACTCAAGATTCCAGCATCTGCAGTTTCAGAGTCGTACAGCAGAGAAACAGGCTCTTCGACCCATCTCTTCCATTCTGGCTAAGATGCTGGATGACGTTTTGAATTGGTGACATTTTGGGTCGAGACCCTTCAGTTGGAAGAAGGGTCTCGACCTGAAACGTTACCCAATTCCTTCTCTCCAGAGATGCTGCCCGTCCCACTGAGTAATACTCCAGCATGTTCAGGAAGGAACTGCAGATGCTGGAAAATCGAAGGTGGACAAAAGTGCTGGAGAAACTCGGCGGGTGCGGCAGCATCTATGGAGCGAAGGAAATAGGTAAAGTTTTGGGCCGAAACCCTTCTTCAGACTGAAATGTTGCTATTTCCTTTGCTCCGTAGATGCTGACGCACCCGATGAGTTTCTCCAGCACTTTTGTCTGCCCTAATACTCCAGCATTTTGTGTCTATCTTCGGTGTAAACAAGCATCTGCAGTTCCTTCCTTCATATTGGGATTATATTGAATATTTTTGTAACTTTGTCGATGCCCTTTACTCTTGTATACTTGCGTACTGCACACAAAACAAAGAATTTCACTGTACCAAGTACAAATCAATCAAGTTAAATTGGCAAAGTATCATAGAGCATTGTGCAGGGTCAGGGCTAGCAGGATCAAGGGATATGGGAAGAAGGCAGGAACCCGGTAGTGATTGTGGATAACAATAACGATATCTTTTATTGTCATTGCACAATGGGTGCAACGAGATTTGGTATGCAGCTTCCATCCGATGTCATACCCAGAGAGTTGTGAATTTGTGGAATTCCCTGCCACAGAGGGCAGTGGAGGCCAAATCACTGGATGGATTTTATTAGAGAGTTGGATGGAGCTCTAGGGGCTAGTGGAGTCGAGGGATATGGGGAGAAGCAGGCACGCGTTATTGATAGCGGACGATCAGCCATGATCACAATGAATGGTGGTGCTGGCTTGAAGGGCCGAATGGCCTCCTGCACCTATTTTCTATGTTTATATAACTTAAACAACTAATAAAATTTAGATTTAGATACCCCGAGAAACATGATTTATAATGAAGTCAGGAACGGCGTACTGATTGGGGATGACCAGCCATGATCACATTGGTACGAAGGGCTGAATGGCCTACTCCTGCACCTATTGTCTTGTCTATTGTCTAATCGTATATGTTTCAATGAGATCCCCTCTCATCCTTCTAAACTCCAGAGTGTACAAGCCCAGCCGCTCCAGAGATGCTTTTTTAAAAATTTCAAAATATACTTTATTCGAATGATAAATATATACAATACATTAACCTTGCGGAAAATCCATCCGACATTTTCGGAGGCTGTACAATAGATCAATACAGTTTAGACATTTCTTTCCCCCAAATTTCCACAAATCAGTCCCCCACTCGTGCCACAGTGGCGTGGGATACCTTCCCTTATATTGAGGGGCGTCTCCACCATACCGTACCCCCCATGTCCAGCAGCGGAACGGGCGTTAGACTGTGGCCCTCCCCCACCGAGCCTTGGCGTTGGCTGCACCGAGCTTCAGTGCGTCCCTCAGCACGTACTCCTGCAGTCTGCAGCGGGCCAGTCGGCAACATTCCCTGACGGACATCTCGCTCTGCTGGGTGGTGAACAATGCTCGGGCAGACCAAAGGGCGTCTTTTACCGAGTTGATGACCCTCCAGCAGCACTCGATGTCAGTCTCTGAATGTGTCCCTGGGAACAGTCCGTAAATCACCGAGTCCTCTGTGACGGAGCTGTTTGGGATAAAGTGTACCAGGGACCCTTGCATTTTTCTCCAGACTCTTTTAGCAAACCCACACTCTGTAAAGAGGTGGGCAACCGTCTCCTCGCCATAGCAGCCGTCCCGAGGGCAGCGTGCGCTGGCAGTGAGGTTCCGACGGTGCAGGAAGGATCTGACTGGGAGGGCTCCCCTCACCGCCAGCCAAGCCAGAGATGCTGCCCCGACCCCGCTGAGTTACTCCTTATCCTTGGGTGCATCTGCAGTTCCTTCCCATAAGTTGCCCATTAACTCATTCATTGCAGGTCCCACCCCCTCCCCTAGCTGAATGGTTGTGACGTAGTGGGGGGGGGGGGGGGTGGACGAGATGGATGGCGGCATCCCACGCCGATTGGATGCGAGACCCGTCCGTCAACCCTGTGCCGTGCGGTCCCGCCCCATCCCGCCAGCTGATTGGTCGTGACGTCGTGGGCGTGGACGAGATAGACGGCGGCATCACACGCCGATTGGATGCGAGACCCGTCCGTCAACCAGACGGACAGTTGGATGCGAGACCCGTCCGTCAACCAGACGCCGTGCGGTCCCGCCCCCTCCCATCAGCTGATTGGTCGTGACGTAGTGAGAGGAGTGACGGACGACGGCATCCCACGCCGATTGGATGCGAGACCCGTCCGTTAAACGGACACTGTGCGGTCCCGCCCCTCCCACCAGCTGATTGGTCGTGACGTAGTGAGAGGAGTGACGGACGACGGCATCCCACGCCGATTGGATGCGAGACCCGTCCATCAACCAGACGCCGTGCGTTCCCGCCCCCTCCCACAAGCTGATTGGTCGTGACGTAGTGAGGGGGTGCGGAGATAGACGGCGGCGTCCCACGCCCATTGGATGCCAGACCCGTCCGTCAACCCGACGCCGTGTCCGTGACGTAACGGCGTCATCTCCCCTCCCCCCGTCCTTTTTTTTGTCACGGCGCCTGCCATTGGCTGAGGGCGGCCGTGCTGGCCGAGGGCTCGATGAGAGGCGGGCGGTGATTGGCTGGGACCGGCGGGCGGGAGGGCGGGCGCCACGCGCGGGCGCCGCTTGTTGTTGTTGTGAGAGGCGGCGACGGACAACCGCCCGCCCGCCCGCCCGAGCGCGGCTGAGGAGACGGGACGCTCCTGTCGGCCGGCACACTCCGTGAGTATGCCAACCGGAGCCGGGCTCGGGAGGGAGGGGGAGGGCAGGGGCTCGGGAGCAGAGGCCGGGATGGACGGACACTCAGCGTCTGACACCTCTCCCCCCCCCCCCCACACACTAGACATCCAGCTGCTGTCCCCATCACCTATCCCCCCCCCTCCTCTCCCTACACCTTCCCCCTCCTCTCCCCACTCCTTCCCCATCTCTCCCCACACCTTCCCCACTCTACCTTCCCCTCCTCCTCTCTCTTCATCTCCTCCTCCTCTCCCTACACCTCCCCTCCTCTTCTCCCCCTCCTCTTCTCCCCCTCCTCTTCTCCCACCCTCTCTTCCTTTCCGAACAAATCTTCCTCCTCTCCCCTCCTCCTCTCCCCACCTTCTCCCCCTCTCTTCCTAACAAATTTCCCCCTCCTCCTCCTCCTCTCCCCATACCTTCCCCCCTCTTCCTTTCCTAACAAATCTTCCTCCTCCTCCTCTCCCCACACCTTCTCCCCTCCTCCTCTCCTCCTCCTCTCCTCCACCCTCACCTTCCTCCCCACCCTCCCCACCCCCCCTTCCTCACGTCCCCCCTCCCTCCCCCTCCTCTCCTCCCCCCCCTCCTCACCTCCCCTCTCCCATCTCCCCTCCACCTCTCCCCCTCCGCTTCTTTCTCCTCCTCCTCTCCCCCTTCTCTCCACACACCTCTCCCCCTCCTCCTTTTCTAACAAATCTTCCTCCACTCCCTCTCTCCTCCTCTCCCGGTCCCCACATATCTCCCCATACATCTTTCCCCCTCACCTGGTCTCCCATCTCCCCACACCTCTTTCCCTTCTCTCCCAACACATCTTCCTTCCTCCTCCCCCTCTCCTCCTCCTATCCCCATACCTTCAATCCCCTCTTCTCCTCTCTTTACGCATCTTCCCTCCTTCCTCCCCCTCTCCCCATCACTATCCCTGCTCCTCCTCTCCTCATACCTTCTATCCCCCTCCCTCCCCCAACCCTTTCCCAACCCGATATATTCAAGAGAGGAGTTGGATATAGCTCTTGGGGCTAATGAAAACAAGGGATATATGGGGAGAAAGCAGGAACGGGGTACTTATTCAGGATGAACAGCCATGATCATATTGAATGGCGGTGCTAGCTCGAAGGGCCGATTGCCCAACTCCTGCACCTATTTTCTATGTTTCTAACCTCAAAAAGGCTGCCAGCATCATCAAGGATCCACACCATCCTGGCCACACACTCATCTCCCTGCTGCCTTCAGGTAGAAGGTACAGGAGCCTGAAATCTGCAACATCCAGGAACAGCTACTGCCCCACAGCCATCAGGCTATTAAACTCAACTCAAACAAAACTCTAATCATTAATAGCCCATTGCACATTCATTATCTGTTTATTTATGTGTATGTGTGTGTATATATCATTCATTGGTATATGGTCACACTAATCTGTTCTGTTCTGTATTTATTTATGCCTACTATATTCTGTTGTGTTGAAGCAAAGCAAGAATTTCATTGTCCTATCTGGGACACATGACAATAATCCCTCTTGAATCTTGATACGCCTAGGGCTAATTCCCTCTCCACTGCATCTCCCCATCCCCTGCACCACTTCCGCTATCCCTGTACCTCACTGCTAACCCCCCCCTCCCCTAACCCTGCACCAAGTCCTCATCTCCTATCTCCACCTCTACGGCCCACTGAGTCCGTGCTGACCATCGATCTTCCGTCCAATAGATTGGACAGAGTTCACAGAAACCAATTACCTACGAACCTGCATGTCTTTGGGATGAGAGATGGAAACGGAGCACCCGGAGAAAACCCACGCGTTCACAGGGAGAATGCACAGAGACTGCCTGTCGTCAGAATTGAACTGGGGTCTCTGGCGCTGTGATGCAGCAACTCTGCTGCTGCGCCACTGTGCCACCCCAACACTAGAGATAAGGCATGAAAACAGGTTCTTCGGCCCACTGAGTTCACGCCGACCCTTGATCAAGAGTCAAGAGAGTTTTATTGTCGTGTGTCCCAGGTAGGACAATGAAATTCTTGCTTGCTGCAGCACAACAGAATATGTAAACTTAATACAGAACCGGAGATAAAAGTTCAGTGAGTCTATATACCATAGACCACATATCACCCATTCACACCAGTCTATGTTATTCTACTTTCACATCCACTCCCTGTACACACTAGGGGGCAATTAACAGAGGGGTAATTAACCTACATATCCACACGTCTTTGGGATGTGGGAGGAAACAAGAGCACCTGGAAAAAACCCACACGGACAAAGTGAGAATGTGTTAGCTCCACACACAGGACCTTCCCCCAAGTTCAGGATCAAACCCGGTTCTTGGGCGCTGTGAGGCAACGGCTGTGCCACTGCGCCTGTAGATATTGCCAGTGGTTCCATGTACGAGAGATGCCCTCAGCCGAGGATTTCTTTTCCGTTCCACACATTTTTACTGGCGGCACAGTGGTGCAGCAGTGGAGCTGCTGCCTTACTGTGCCAGACACCCGGGTTTGATCCTGTGTATTGGTGCTGTCTGTGCTGAGTTTTGTATATTCTCTGTGTGACCACGTCGGTTTTCACCGAGTGCTCCGGTTTTTCGTCGCACATACCAAAGACGTGTGGGTTCCTGGGTTAATTGGATTCTGTAAAATCACCCCTAGTGTGTAGGGAGTGGATTAGAAAATGGGATAACATAGAACTAGTATGAACTGGTCGGTGTGGACTTGGGGAGCAGAAGGGCCTGTTTCCATGCTGTATCAATAAACTAAACATCTTTTCTCTTTGGTGCTCTACTAACTGTGTGCCACCGTGCTGTCCCTGTCTATCTTAAGTCACGTACTTGGTGTTTTACTATGCCAGAGTTCTTGAGCCAATCTTAATTTTGCCCCTAGTGTGTAGGAGTCGATGAGAAAATGGGATAATGTAGCACTGGTGTGAATAGGTGATTGATGGTCAACGTGGATTTGGCGGGCTGAAGGGCCAGTCACAGTGATATAGTGTTGATTGATTTGTAGTGTAATCAATCAATTCCTGCTTTTGTGTAAATTTGGGCAGGCTCTGCCAGACACAGGAGGTACTGTGATTTTATAATTCATGGCTGCAGGCTGTGAGCCTTACAGCAGCAAGCATATTAACTGGTATCAAAGTGAATGCCCAAGAATGGAGGAGATTGCAAAAAGTGTCCATCATGGGTCCTCAGCGGGTGAGGCAGCATTTATGGAGCGAAGGAAATAGGCGACGTCAAGACCGGAGGGTCTCGACCCGAAACGTCACCTATTTCCTTCACTCCATGGATGTGGCCTCACCCGCTGAGTTTCTCCAGCGTTTTGTCTACCTTCGCATCTGCAATTCCTTCTTAAACATCATGAGTACTGACATCTTTACCACCGAAGGGATCTATAGGAGATGCAGCCTCAAAAAGGCAGCCAGCATCATCAAAGACCCACATCACCCTGTCCACGCTCTCATCTCACTCCTTTCATTGGGAAGAAGGTATTGGAGTCTGAAAACCATGACCCCCAGATTCAAGAACTGCTTCTCCCCAACAACCATCAGGCTCTTGAACACTACATAACACAAACTAAACTATGAGCTGCAAACTGCCTTGTTGCACCTCTGAACCAGGCCAATTTTACAATAGCATTAGACTTAAATGACTGAAGTTTCTTAATTATTTGCTATCTTTGTGTACCGTGCTCTCAGGCCGGTTTTGCTGCTGCTAGTAAGAATTTCATTGTTCTGGCGTCGGTACATATAACAATCAAACGCTATTGACTAGAAATTTCAAAAGAAACATCGCAGAGTGGGTTTAAAAACAAATTAATACACTCTTCCTCCCCTGATGTCAGCTACAGGCTCTCTTGTTTGCTCACACTGAATGCCAGACACCGAGTTGAAAGGAGATATTTTGCTTCTCAGTTTTATATAGTTTATTTTGCCTTTTACTTCTTGACTGGCCATGTCAACGATCTGGAGGCCTGTGTGATTAACGGGTTGGACAAGCAGTATTGCCGTGTAGTGCCAGCATGCTTGCTGCGAAGGTTTGCACGTTGTTTGGACTGGTCATAATGACTTCCTGCCAGCGCAAGTAATGACATGCTGGTCCCATAATGAAATCCAATAAATCTTGAATTTTGGTTATTCGATAGGTCTGTTTCCATTCTAAAATGACGCACAGTGCTGGAGTAACTCAGCGGGTCAGGCAGCAATTTTTGTTTCAAGATACAGCATGGAAACAGCCCTTTGGCCCACTGAGTCCAGGCTGACCACCGATCACCCATTCACATTATGTTTAGAAGGGTCTCAGGTCGAGACTGAGTTTCGGGTCTGAAGAAGGGTCTCGACCCGAAACTTTGCCTATTTCCTTTGCTCCATAGATGCTGCCTCACCCGCTGAGTTTCTCCAGCATTTTTGTCTACCCATTCACATTAGATCTATGTTATCCAACTTTCTCATCCTACAGGGTAGACAAAAGTGCTGGAGAAACTCAGCGGGTACAGCAGCATCTATGGAACGAAGGGAATAGGCAACATTTCGGGCCAAAATCGTTCTTCAGACTGATCAAAGGGTTTTGGCCCGAAACATTGCGTATTTCCTTTGCTCCATAGATGCTGCTGCACCCGCTGAGTTTCTCCAGCACTTTTGTCTACCTTCGATTTTCCAGCATCTGCAGTTCCTTCTTCAACACTTTCTCATCCTACACACTTGCAGCTATTTACAGAGGCCTATTAACCTTCAACCTGCACATCTATGGAATGCGGGATGAAACCCTGAGCGCCTGGAGAAAACCCATTCGGTCACGGAGAACGTACAAACTCTGTACAGACAGCACTCCTTGTCAGAATCGAACCCAGCCTCTGGCGCGGTAATTAACAGAAAGCTTACAGCAACATTGCTGATAGAACATAGAACAGCACAGCACAGCACAGGAATGGGCCCTTCAGCCCACAATGCTTGAGCTGGACGTGATGAAGTTAAACTGATGTCATCTGTCTGTATCTGATTCATATCCCTCTATTCCTTGTACTTCCATGTGCCTCTCTAAAAACCTCTTAAATGCCACCATTGTATCTGCCTCCACCATCACCCGGGGCAGTGCATTCCAGACCTCTGTCACTCCCTGAATATATAAAGAAACTTCTCCTTTAAACTTTTGCCCTCTTGCCTTATAGCTATGCCCTCTAGTATTGGACATTTCGACGCAGGGGAAACAGGTCCTGATTATGTACCCTATCTATGCCCCTTCTTCTTGCGTATGGCGTGCACAGCCTAAAGTTGTAGGACAACTTGTTCTATTAGATCTTATTTGATTGTGCACACCTGGTTGATTGCATTTGTCAAAACAGGGCGGACCACGTGAAGGTTGCAATCTCCCACCCCATCTATGCCCCTCATACTTTGATATACTTCTATCAAGTCTCCCCTCTATACGGAGTTTGTATATTCTCCTGTGATCCCATGGGTTTTCTCTGGGTGGGTGCTCTGGTTTCCTCCCACAGTCCAAAGACCTGCGAGTTTATAGGTTAATTGGCTTTTGTAAATTGTCCTTGGCGTGCAGGATAGAACTAGTGTGAACGGGATGATCACTTGTTGGCGTGGAATCGGCAGGCCGAAAGGCCTGTTTCTACGCTGTATCTCTAAGCCCAACTAATGCTCTTTCTAGTTGTGTCCTGTGGAAAGCTATCTTTTACCAATTCTCGTTGTTTTCCCAGAATCAGGTTTCAATTAATTGCAGGATGTCTGGCAGAAGAAGTGTTGCCTTGGTTATTATCTCCTTTGATGTAAATGGTTGTGGGGTGACCTAAACCTCTCAGCTACTGCACCAGAAGGAAAATTACTGATTATCAAAGTCACAGCTTTAAAGATGCTTGGCTCATTTGCTCCTATCTCTCACAATCTAGTTGGCACCCTGTAGCAAAGATACTAGAGTGGTGAGAAAATGCCGTCAGAGACAAGTTGAGACAAACCTGAGACACCAGGCTTCGTCTCCAAACAAAGAGAGTTGAGAGTCAAGATTGTTTAATTATCATATGTGCCGACAACAAAACTAGACAATAGGTACAGGAGTAGGCCATTCGGCCCTTCGAGCCAGCACTGCCATTCAAATGATCATGGCTGATCATCATCCCCAATCAGTACCAATACATTGGTAAAAGATATCAATATAATTCTTACTTGCAGAATCATAACAGACCTGTAACACTATGCGCACAGTACATAATAAGCAAAACACAAAAATAAGCCCTTGGGTCAACCAAAGATGGTCCATAGAAAAAAGTGCTGAGGTAACTCAGCGGTCAGTCTGAAGAAAGCTCCTGATCCGAAACGTCACCTATCATTTTCCACCAGAGATGCTGCCTGACCCACCGAGTAACTCCAGCACTTTGTGTTTATCTTTGGCCAGGCAGCGTCTCTGGAGAACATGGACAAGTGACATTGCAGGTCAGACTCAAAACGTGATCTATCTATATTCTCAGAGATGCTGCCTCACTGCGCAGTTACTCTAAACTTTGTGACTTTTTTGAGGTGAATATAATTGTGTGTGGAGGGTTGTTATAATGTGGAATCTGTTTTTGGTGGGTAGTGTAATCAGATTATTTCTAAAGACTTATTGGATGACATTGGCAGTGAAGTAGATGCAAGGAGGTTGGGAATTGCAGTGAGAAAACAGTGTAGAGATAGTTGTGGGGGAAAAAAAGACAGTGCGGGAGTAACTCGGCAGGTCAGGAAGCATCTCTGGAGAACATCTCTGGATAGTGCAACCCATGTAGTTCTGGATAGGTGACGTCTCCCTGGATTGGGAGCCTTCTTCAAACTGAGCATGGTGAACATGTGGTAGACTCGTGTATGGAGTTTGCGGTGGACTCGGTGGGTTAACTAGTCTCTGAAAAATTACCTTTCGTGTGCCTGTTTCATCCTGTATGTCTAAAGAAAATTGGTTAGTTGTAGAAGAGTTAAAGAAGGAGCTGCAGATGCTGGAGAATCGAGGGTACAGAAAAGGCTGGAGAAACTCAGCGGGTGCAGCAGCATCTAAGGAGCGAAGGAGATAGGCGACGTTTCGGCTCGAGACCCTTCTTCAGACTGGTCAGGGATCAGGGAAACGAGAGATATAGACTGTGATGTGGAGAGATAAAGAACAATGAATGAAAGATATGCAAAAAAGTATCGATGATAAAGGGAACAAGCCATTGTAAGCTGTTTGTGGTGTGAAAATGAGAAGCTAGTGCGACTAGGGTGGGGGAGGGAGATAGAGATAGAGGGAATGCCAGGGCCCGAGGGCTGAGGGAGAGGTGGGAAGGGGAGGAGACAGCAAGGGTTAACTGAATTGAGAAAATTCAATGTTCAAGCCCAGAGGATGCAGACTCCCCAAGCGGAATATGAAGTGCTGTTCCTCCAACTTGCGGTGTTGCGCACTCTGGCCGTGGAGGAGGCCCAGGCACACGCATGGGCCCCAGCTACGCTTGCCTCTTTGTTGGGTACGTCGAACAATCCTTGTTCTCGGCGTACCAGGGCCCCATCCCTGACCTCTGCCTCCGTTACATCGACAACTGCTTTGGTGTCACCTCCTGCACCCACACACAACTGACTGACTTCATCCATTTCACCACCAACTTACATCCGGCACTCAAATACACTTGGACCATTTCCGACATTTCCCTACCGTTCTTTGACCTCACCATCTCTATTGCAGGTGATACACTCCTGATGCAGGTGATGACCGACATCCACTACAAACCAACTGACTCCCACAGCTACCAGGATGAGGTGTTCCACACCAGGTCATCACAAATGGCCTCATTCTTCAGAGAACGGGGATTCCCCTCCCCCACTATTGATGAGGCTCGCACCAGGATCTCCTCCATACCCCGCAACACTGCCCTTTCTCCCCATTCCCCCACTCGCAAACAGGGCAGAGTCCCCCTGGTCCTCACCTTTCACCCCACCAGCCGGCAAATACATCACATAGTCCTCCGCCAGTTTCGCCACCTCCAACGTGACCCCTCCACTCGCCACATCTTCCCATCTCCCCCCCTGTCTGCCTTCCGCAAAGACTGCTCCCTCCGCGGCTCCCTTGTCAATTCTTCCCTTCCCTCCCGCTCTACCCCTCCCGCTCTACCCCGGGCACTTTCCCTTGCAACCGCAGGAAATGCTACACTTGTCCCTTCACCTCCCCCCTCCACTCCTTTCAGGGACCCAAGCAGTCCTTCCAGGTCCGACAGAGGTTCACCTGCACCTCCTCCAACCTCATCTGCTGCTCCAGATGCCAGATGATCTATATCGGTGAGACCAAGCAGAGGCTTGGCGATTGTTTCGCCGAACACCTCCGCTCGGTCTGCAATAACCAAGCCGACCTCCCGGTGGCTCAGCACTGCAACTCCCCCTCCCATTCCGTATCCGACCTCTTGGTCCTGGGCCTCCTCCACGGCCAGAGTGAGCAACACTGCAAGTTGGAAGAACAGCACCTCATATTCCGCTTGGGGAGTCTGCATCCTCTGGGCTTGAACATTGAGTTTTCTCAGGGGGGTACACAAAAAGCTCAAGGTATCTCCACTCCATTGAGTTTTCTCAATTCTGTTAACCCTTGCTGTCTCCTCCCCTTCCCACCTCTCCCTCAGCCCTCGGGGCCCTGGCATTCCCTCTGTCTCTATCTCCCTCCCCCACCATAGTCGCACTAGCTTCTCATTTTCACACCACGAACAGCTTACAATGGCTTGTTCCCTTTATCGTCGATACTTTTTTGCATATCTTTCATTCATTGTTCTTTATCTCTCCACATCACCGTCTATATCTCTCGTTTCCCTGATCCCTGACCAGTCTGAAGAAGGGTCTCAACCCGAAACGTCACCTATCTCCTTCGCTCCTTAGATGCTGCTGCACCCGCTAAGTTTCTCCAGCCTTTTGTGTACCCTGGTTAGTTGTAGAGCTCTTTTGAGTTGAGTTTATTGCCATTCAAAATTGTTTTGAATGAAATTGGGCACTTTGCAGTCATAACAGAAAATAAAGTAACGGGACACACAATTAACACAGTTTAACATCCACCACAGTGAATCTACCCGGCACCTCCTCACTGTGATGGTAGGCAAAAAGTCTTATCTCTTCCTTACAAATAATCTTTAACCTAGTCATTGATGGTTTAAAGTTCTGAGATATATAGAACTGCTATAGAGATATGAATTGTTTTACACGCACACTCCAGTGAATGCATTTTCTTAACTTGTCCCTTGTGGCCTGGAGGTTGGCTCAGCCTGTTCCCAAACTACTATCAGGGACCCTGCGACTGCAGATCAGTGTTTAGTCTAGTTCCCAAATGTGTGTACGAGAAGAGCGTTGTTTCATATCTCCAGTAGCGGACATTTGACTGTGGAGCTTCGATATCTGTTGGTCTGGCTTTCGTTAAAGTGAACACAAAGTCGTCAGCTTCGACTTTTCCTGTCGTCTGCCGACGGAAGGTAACAGTGTCTGTGGGGGGGGGGGGGGAGAGAGATCTGAAGGTCCATTTTACGGGTGTCAAATTCAACTTGTCTCTTCCTGAATCTGGAGTACCAGACGGCAAGATTCCTGATCGCTGAAGCACTAGTTCAAGGCCAGCAGGCCCCACAGATGAGCAATAGCGAGACGAGGCTTTGAAGAAATTAGCTGCAGTGAAATGAATCAAATGAAGGAGAGAACCATGTTTAAATTATTATTTTCGATACAAGACTCTATCAGTTCTTCAGCAGACAAGAGCAGCTGCCTTACCAAGACATTTTATCAGGGAGAAATTTACATTTTTTTCGTTATGTTTTGTCTGGTGTATATTCTAATGAACTATAATTAACTGCAGATCATATTTCTTTGAGCGGTTTAAAAAAATGGCAACGGGAGTGGCGCTGACAGACCCAGTAATTATACTCACTGTAAATCGAGGTAGTGACTGACTCTGATCTGCCTCATGTGTCCAGGTATTTTCTGAAGAGGGGCTATTGATGTCAGCTTCTTGGCAGGCTGGAACTGTTCATTGGCAGCTTTGGCTTTAACTGTTATTATTTAAGAAGATAGCGATGATATGATTATTTAGAAACGAGGAACTGCGGATGCTGGTCTACAAAAAAAAAGAGAGACAGCACTGCCGTAACTCAGCAGGTCAGGCACAGTTGTGAGTCTGTGGAATTCTTTGCCTCAGAGGGCGGTGGAGGCCGGTTCTCTGGATACTTTCAAGAGAGAGCCAGATAGGGCTCTTAAAGATAGCGGAGTCAGGGGATATGGGGAGAAGGCAGGAACGGGATGCTGATTGGGGATGATCAGCCATGATCACATTGAATGGCGGTGCTGGCTCGAAGGGCCGAATGGCCTACTCCTGCACCTATTGTCTATTGTCTATTTCCTGGAGATCATGGATAGTTAACAATAGACAATAGGTGCAGGAGTAGGCCATTCGTCCCTCCGAGCCAGCACCCTGACTCCGCTATCTTTAAGAGCCCTATGTCGCTCTCTTGAAAGTATCCAGAGAACCGGCCTCCACCGTCCTCTGAGGCAGAGAATTCCACAGACCTCTTCTGAAGCAGGGTCCTGACCCGAAACGTCACCTATCCATGTTCTCCTGGCATGCCGCCTGACCCGCTGAGTTACTTCAGTACTTTGTGTCATACGATTATGGTTCTAGTGTATCACTTATCAGCTCAGAGAAGTAAAGAAAAACCTTGGGAGGCGTAAATAATGTAACCTTTTTCCCCAGGATGTAAATGTCAAAGACTGGAGGGTAAAGCTTTAAGGTGAGAGTGGCAAAGGACATGGGTTCAAGGTGAGAGGAGAAAGATTTAATAGGAACCTGAAGGGCAGCTTAATTTTTTTTTAAATTATAATTTATTTATTTAATTTAAAAAAAATTGCACAAAGGATGGTAGGTATATGGACCAAGCTAGCTGAGAACTTGTAGTTGTAGCAGGTATTATCATGATGCTTACAAAAGATTTGGTCCTGGACTCACTGACTGCTGGAATACTTCCTCTCCACATCCACTCTATCTGGGCCTCTCATTATTCAGGTGGTGCTTGATGGCTGCTTGATGTCTGGCCTGGCCCTCATTGACTATTTCCAGGACGTATCTCTGTCTCTTTGCTCTGAGGACTATGTCCGGATGTATTTCTTGTATCTGAATGTTCCAGACACTGCCACGCGTGCACACACACACAGACACAGACACACACTCACACTTACACTCCCCGCACACACACAGAGACACAGACACAGAGACACAGACACACACTCCCCACACACACACATAGACACACACACATAGACACACACACACTGACACGCACACGCAGATACACAGACACACACAAACACACTGTTAACAAAATGCTGGAAATGTAGTTTATAATTTTATTTCTCTCCCTTCAATTCAGGACTTTACCAGTACTCCGCAGTTATTCATACTTTAGTTATTTAAAATATTTTAACTGATGTGATACACAAGAGCAGTAATTGTTTCAAGTGTCACAGTGATTCCCAAACTCTGAATGAAATCTCTGCTTATTCACACTTGGTAAAATACAATGAGCGGTGATCGCCTGTGATGGATCAAGTGTATTCTTATTTTCACTTTTTTATTACAAAATTGCTAAGCTTCAATGAGATGGGAAAGATTTAGAGGGGAAAAAAAGACAAAATGTTGGAGTAACACAGTCGTTCAGGCAACATCGATGTAGAAAGTAAGTAAAGTAAGTTTATTGGCCAAGTATGCACATACAAGGAATTTGCCTTGGTGCTCCGCCCACAAGTAACAACATGACATACAGTGACAGCTACGAATGACTCAGAAAACACTAAACATTAATAACCAACAAAATACCAGATCAAAGGGAGGCTACAGATTTTTGGCTGTTGAGTAGAGCAATTACTCGTGGATAAAAACTGTTTTTATGTCTGGCTGTGGCAGCTTTGACAGTCCGGAGTCGCCTTCCAGAGGGAAGTGATTCAAAAAGTATGTGGCCAGGGTGAGAGGGGTCAGAGATGATCTTGCCCGCTCGCTTCCTTGCCCTTGCAGTGTACAGTTCATCAATGGAGGGAAGGTTGCAGCCAATAACCTCAGCTGATCGGACAATTCGCTGCAGCCTCCAGGTGTCGTGCTTGGTGGCTGAGCCAAACCAGACCATGATGGAGAAGGTGAGAACAGATGCTACGATGGCCTTGTAGAATTGGACCATCATTGCCTGTGGCATGAATAGGTAACGTTTCGGCTCAGGTCCCTCTGCAGACCAGAAACGTCGCCTATCCCATGTTCTCCAGAGATGCTGCTTGACCCTCTGAGTTGCTCTAGCACTTCTTTATGTGTTTGTAAACCACCATCTGCAGTTCCTTCTTTCTATCTCAAGGTTTGGAGACATATGGGCCAAAAGTGGGTGAATCGGACTAGCTTAGATGGATGACTTTGTGACCTCAAATATTTGGTATTCGTTTCCCTCAGTTTTCATAAGAACAACCAATCTTAAATCTCAATAGAATTGCATTGAAAAAATGCAGACAGATTTTATTTGGGCTGTGCCTTTGAAGTTTCCAACGTCATATAAATGAGGTCTGCCGCCACACAGCTTTAATGACCAGGTTTCCAATCTGACCTCAGATAAGACAATAGACAATATGTGTAGGAGTAGGCCATTCGGCCCCTCAGGAACTGTGTGAAATCTGCATGATCAACTCCTCAACTTAAAAGATTCAAGATATTGATACATACTCTCTTGAACTTGTATGGGTTTACGGCTAGGGAGCGTATTGACGAGTTGCGTCACAATAGACAATAGGTGCAGGAGGAGGCCATTCGGCCCTTCGAGCCAGCACCGCCATTCAATATGATCATGGCTGATCATCCCCAATCAGTACCCCGTTCCTGCCTTCTCCCCATATCCCCTGACTCCGCTATTTTTAAAAGTCCTATCTAGCTCTCTCTTGAAAGCATCCACAGAACCGGCCTCCACTGCCCTCTGAGGCAGAGAATTCCGCAGACACGCAACTCTCTGTGAGAAAAAGTGTTTCCTCGTCTCAGTTCTAAATGGCTTACTCCTTATTCTTAAACTGTGTGTGGCCCCCTGGTCCTGGACTCCCCCAACATCGGGAACATGTTTCCTGCCTCTAGCGTGTCCAAACCCTTATCAATCTTATATGTTTCAATAAGATATCCTCTCGTCTTTCTAAACTCCAGAGTGTACAAGCCCAGCCGCTCCATTCTCTCAGTATATGACAGTCCTGCCATCCCGGGAATTAACCTTTTAAACCTACGCTGCTCTCCCTCAATAGCAAGAATGTCCTTCCTCAAATTAGGGGACCAAAACTGCACACAATACTCCAGGTGTAGGGCCCTGTACAACTGCAGAAGGACCTCTTTGCTCCTATATTCAATTCTTCTTGTCACGTCCTGGTTCGGCAAGTCGAGCACCCATGAACAAAGGAGATTGCAAAAAAAAAAATTAAATGGTGGACGCTGCCCAGTCCATCACAGATACTGACCTCCCCACCAGCGAAGGGATCTACAGGAGGCACTGCCTCAACAAGGCAGCCAGTATCAGCATTGACATGCCTGTGAACACAATACACATAGGTAATATGTCATAAACAAATGAATAACCCCAATACTAATGCAAAAATCTTGAAGTCCTTGTGCAACCATAGTTTATAGTGTTGTGGAATGTTCAAGAGTCAAGAGAGTTTTATTGTCATGTGTCCCAGATAGGACATGATGGACTGGGCAGTGTTTACAACTCTTTGCAGCCTTTTCCGCTCCTGGGCGCTCAGGTTGCCGAACCAAGCCACGATGTAACCGGTCGGCATGCTCTCTACTGTGCACCTGTTGAAGTTTGAGAGAGTCCTCCTTGACATACCGACTCTCCGTAATCTTCTCAGGAAGTAGAGGCGCTGATGTGCTTTCTTTATGATTACATCAGTGTTCTGGGACCAGGAGAGATCTTTGGAAATATGCACGCCCAGGAATTTGAAGTTCTTGACCCTTTCCACCATCGACCCGTTGATATAAACGGGACTGTGGGTCCCCATCCTACCCCTTCCGAAATCCACAATCAGTTCCTTGGTTTTGCTGGTGTTGAGAGCCAGGTTATTGAGCTGGCACCCTTTGGTCAGTTGGTCGATCTCACTTCCCCATCAGTGATACGTCCCACAACAGTGGTGTCGTCGGCGAACTTGATGATGGAATTTGCATTATGTCTGGCTCTTGAACCTTGCCTCTTTTTTTAAGATTAATCTTTCCCCTTGTGTAAACAATGCTATGGGATTCTTACATATAGTCCAATGACAGCAACCCAGTTGCAGAATTAAAGTGATCCGTTGCTACTATGAGACATTTGTTGAGAATACCCAGTAAAATAGTAAGCACCAATAAACATAACAAGAAAAAGCATTTTTGACTTGGCCAAGAGAGGCTGGCGATTGTCCTTGCTCCCAGAAATTGATACAGAGAAAAACAAAGGAGAGACATTGTGATTTGTGATTTTTTTTTCTCTCTCTCTCTCTCTGCGCCACTGTCTGGATGATTTCAGTCTGGGCCATGTCAAGTGCCAGGAGGCCAGACTTGGCCCAGTGTGCAAATTGAGTTTGGCACCTCCGCTGTAGACACTGCGTCTGCTGCGTTCTTTTTATCTATTCAATTGGACACTGCTTTCAAAAATGTATTACATTTATCAAGAATGACTTGAGCTGGCGGATCTCTGCTGGCTGGTTTGCCGTTGTGACTGACGTGGACGGTCTTAAATTCTGCCCTACTAAATGGGTTATGTGAAACGGATGGCAATGCGTTAGTTCTACTTCAGTAGATGCCAGAGTCATTTTTTTTCTACCGCTATTTTTGTTTCAAAGGGACAGAATGGATTCCCTGCAGCCCTTAGAGTGGAGCTAGACGGGGGAGAAATTCAGCAGTTCATGCACACGCCTTTTCACTTTTAATGAACTGTAGTCTCCTTAGGATGAGGGGAATTTGTACATTTAAATTGAATCCTTGCTGGAGAGGAATTTCTCTCAATCTTTGGCTCATGTTTGTTCTTGCTTCTTGCTGTGGATTGGTGCAGGCGTGGTTTGTTTGGTCTGGTCTGGGTACGGTGCAGATATGTTTGCTTTAAGGGGCTGTCCCACTTGAGCGACCTAATTGGCGAGTTTAGAAGAGTTTGAAAAATGACACGTTGAAGACCTCCTTCAACTATGTAGAAGACCTCCTTCCACCTCCTTCGACTATGTTGGAAGACTAGCTACGACTAACCGGGAAAATTGGACACCAAATAGTGGAGAGTGAAGCCGATCTCCTTCGACCTCCCTTCGACTAGGATGAAGACTATCTACGACAACCTTCGACTACCCTCGATTACCTACAACTAATATGCCAACCTACTACGACTAAACCTACGAGTAAAAAAGTATCGATTTTTTTCCATGGCGAGCTTTTTTAAACCCGGGCATTTTTTAACATGTTGAAAAAAATGCCGCGACCGAGCTGAGGCCTTGAGTACGCGGAGACCACTCGCGAGCATGAAGGAGAGTTACGAAGACCTCCCACGACCACGTGATGACCATGCTGTAAGTATGAGTCAAGGACAAACTAGCCAGAACTCGCGGATTAGGTCGCCCAAGTGGGACAGGCCCTTTAGGTAGACAAAAGTGCTGGAAAAACTCAGCGGGTGCAGCAGGATCTATGGAGCGAAGGAAATAGGCTACATTTAGTGCCGAAACCCTTCTTCAGACCCTTTAGGTCTGATTGTGGTGGGTTGCTGCTGATGTGGTGGGACGAGGCAGACATGGCTATTTGTTCCAGACATGGTAGGTTGCTGTAGAAATCCGACATCAAGGGCACAGATGTGGATGCATTTGGTCTAGACGTGGTGGGATGACACCGACATGGCTGCGTTTGGTCTAGACATGGTGGGTTGGTACAGACATGACTACATTTGATCCTGCCAATGGAATCAGTACAGACATCACTGGTTGTGGGTTAGGGTTAGGTCGGAACAGATGTGGCATCTTTTGGTCCAGTCACGGTGAGCCGACACAGACGTGGCTGCGTATTGTCTAGACGCAATGGGACGGCGTAGACGGCTGCATTTGGTCTAGATATGATGAGACGATACAGAGATATAATCTGGTTGTGCGGGGTTGGTACACGTGATTACATTCGCTCCGTCCGTAGGAATCGGCACGACTGGGCTGCTCTTCGTCTGGTTGGATTGTGTCAGCAGAAGCAAGGAACTGCAGATGCTGGTTTACAAGAAAAGGCACAAAGTGCCGGAGTAACTCAGTGCGTCAGGCAGAATCTCCGGAGAACGTTTCGGGTCAGGGCCCTTCTTCAGACTGAGGACTCAAGAATGGCCTTGCTCCAAAAAGTCACCTACCCATGTTCTCCGGAGATGCTGCCTGACCCGCTGAGTTACTCCAGCACTGTGTGTCTGGGTTTGTCTATTTTCTGTGCGGTTAGATTGGCTGCATTCAAGGAATATAAAAACTAGACAGAGGAGTATGCGGCACCTCCAACTTGCTCCAGTATTCAATCTGATCCTCTGACTCAACTTCCCTTTCCCGCTAATCTTTCTCATACTTTAGCTTTTCGGACATAAACAATCAATCTTATTCTGAACTGAGCTGAGTGACTAAGCGTCCATAGCTTTCTGGAGCAAAGTTGGCCAAAGACATTAAAATTTCCTGGTGTCTCATTCCTCCATTGGGTTATATATTGTCCAGATCAGGTAAAGTTGGTTCACATCCTTCCCCAAAGAACATCAGTGAAGACAAACCAGTGGCTTCATTCAACAAAGGACAAAGGACATTTATTGTCACATACACCAATTGGTGTAGTGAAATCTGACTTGCCATGCAGCACACAGATAAAGATAAGACACAACATTAAAGAATGTAACAATAAACATAAAAAACATCCCCCCACAATGGTTCCCATTATGAGGGAAGGCACAAAGTCCAGTCCCCATCCCCTTGTTCACCCATAGTCGGGCCTATTGAGGCCTCCACAGTCGCTGCTACAGGGGTTGATGTTACAGGCCCTTCTTCGCCGGGTGATAGTGCTCCGGCGTCGGGAGAACCCTCTCCGCGGCTCGGGCTGCCTGGATCGGCCGCTTCCTTGCTGGAGACTCTTTACTAATAGCTTTATTTTCACAAGTTAATTAACTAATTTCATTGTAATTTACGAGCTGTTATTATGAAGGTAGACAAAATACGGAGAAACTCAGCGGGTGCGGTAGCATCTATGGAGCGAAGGAAATAGGCAACGTTTTGGGTCGAGACCCTTCTTCAGACCCGAAACTCAGTCTCGACCCGAAACGTTCGCTCCGTAGATGCTGCCTCACCCGCTGAGTTCCCCCAGCATTTTTGTCTACCTTCGATTTTCCAGCATCTGTAGTTCCTTCTTAAACAGCTGCCATTGTGAATTGGTTTTGGTGAGAGGGGAAAGGTTTGATAGGAACCTGAAAGGGCTACTTTTCCACACAGAGGGTGGTGTGTATTTGGAGTGAGCTGCCAGAGGAAGTAGTTGAGGCAGGTACTATGCCAACCTTTAAGGGACATTTGGACAGGTACGTGGATGGTAACTCAGCTGGTCAGGCAGCATCCCTGGAGAACGTGACTGCTGACATTTTGGGTTGGGACCGTTTTAGTTTAGCTAGAGATACAGAGTAGAAACAGGCCCTCGACATGGATCACTCGTCCGCGCTGGTTCTATGTTATCCCACTTTCACTTCAACCCCGTAAGTGCCTGTCCCACTTGGCCGTCATTTGCGCCTCATTTACGCATCATATGTGAAATAGGTCGACGCGTCGTGATGTGCGACGTCGCGCACAAATCACGCGTCAGCGCAGCCATCTGGTGCGCGTGACGTCATTAGAATACCCTGCGGCGCACGGCAGGACGCATGGTTACTGACGTTGACGTAACCATGCGTCACCACGCGATACACGTGAGACGTCGGGACGCCAGCGTGCGACTCCAATGCATACGCGATACGTCACGCAGGTGGCGCGCGAGGATTTCCGCTACACTACAAAATCCTGGAGCGCCGCGCGCCACCGCATGCGATACCGCACGCCACCGCATGCGATTCCACACCTCACCATGCGCAATGCGTGCATCCCCCACCCGTCACGGCGAGTCGACCTATTTTACATATGACGTGTAAATGAGGCGCAAATGACGGCCAAGTGGGACAGGCCCTTTACACACCAGGGGCAATTACAGAGGTCAGTTAACCTACAAACCCGCGTGGTTTTTGGATGTGGGTGGAGGGGGGGGGAAACCGGAGCACCCGGAGTAAACCCACGCAGTCACAGGGAGAATGTGCAAACTCCACACAGGTCTTACCCAATGTCAGGATGGAACCCTGGTCTCTGGTGCTGTGAGGCAGCAGCTCTACCAGATTATCCTTTTATTAGCTGCTTATTTCACTTGCTGGTTTGCTTTTTGTGAGTCAGTATTCCCATATCCCTCTGTGTACTCAAATGTAGATATTTTTCAAATATTTATTCTTCCTACCAAAGTGAATAGCTACACATTTCCCCACATCTTGCTTGCCTAATGTGTCTGTCTCCATTTGTAGTCTCTTTATGCCGCCTTCACTGCCAGCTTTTCTCCAGTGATGCTGCCTGACCCGCTAAGTTACTCCAGCATTTATGTGCCTGTCCTTTATATTATCGTAAAACTTGGATGAGAAAACAGTTAGTGTATCCAATTCATTCAGATGCATTGCGGCTGGCATTAATTCCTGTCATAGTCTAGTAGTACACCGAGGTTCACGGAGTTATACAGTACCGAAACAGGCCCTTTGGCCCAACTCATCCGTGCCAACCCATTTGCCTGTGTTGGGTTCCCACTAAGTCTTTCCCATCAATGTACCTGTCCAAATGTCTTTTAAATATTAAAGTTATATACACTTCTACACCTCTTTTGGCAGTTCATTCCAGAAAGTATCCTTCGTATTTCCTTGAAATCTTTGCCCTCGTCAAGAGTGTTTTATTGTCATGTGTCCCAGATAGAACAATGAAATTCTTACTTGCTGCAGCACAACAGAATATGCATAGTGTTCAAGAAGGAACTTCAGTTGCTGGAAAATCGAAATTAGACAAAAGTGCTGGAGAAACTCAGCGGGTGCGGCAGCGTCTATGGAGCGAAGGAAATAGGCAACATTTCGGGCCGAAACCCTTCTTCAGACTTATGTAGGGTGGGGGGGGGGCGGGAAGAAGAAAGGAAAAACTGTCTTCGGAGGGAGGAGGAGAACTTCTTCAAAGTAGGCATGCCTTGAGGAGATATTGCTGTGGAGTGGACAAAATGTTCAAGAAGGAACTGCAGATGCTGGAAAATCGAAGGTAGACAAAAGTGCTGGAGAAACTCAGCGGGTGCGACAGCATCTGTAGAGCGAAGGAAATAGGCAACATTTCGGGCCGAAACCCTTCTTCAGACTGATCTAGGGTGGGGGGGGTTTGATATGACAAACGAAAGAGAAAAGAAAAGCTCAGTGTGTGTGTGTGTGTACTCACAACATACCCATATATTTCCACTCACAGTGGAAAGTGTTGATTCTGCTGTTGGTGGGACGTTCATGCTGAATCCTATAGTGTATTGTGTCTTTATTTTTATTTTATTTTTTATTTTATTATGGATGTATGGTAATCTATTTTTCTTTTCTCTGTAAAGCACTTTGGCTTCATTATGATTTGATTTAAAAGTGCTCTATAAATAAAAATTACTTACTTACTTACATATATAGTATATATATATTGCCCATCAACTCTACCGCTGTCTAATACTTATCTGGATACTTCTTTAATGTCACAAGTTTATTTGCCTCCTCCACCTCTTTTAAGCAGTGCATATTAAGCCTTGACCGTCCATGGTGTGAAAAATTGCCCCTTCAGATTCTCTTTAAACCTATTGTATCTACTATTTTTTTTATTGTTTTCCATTATCTACCTCCTCATTCAGTGTTGTTTGTTGCTTTGTATTGCCTGGTTAAAGTGAGTCAGTGTGTGTTGTGGTTGCTTTTGTCTGTCAGTAGTGGGATTTGCAGATCATATTCCTCCTTGCCCTTCCTTCTGTGCCTTTTAAAGTCGTGTAAGTTTGCTCCTAAATAATTCCGAAGGTGCAGAGTTACTGGCTTCTCGTAGCCGGAGATGTTTACCGTAGTATTTTCAATAAGCCGGATATTGAAGATATTCCATTGGCGAGAGTTATTCTCTTTCATCTAAGCTGTTGTCATCATAACAGTTCAAGACATGAGTCAGGGGTCAGACACAAAATGCTGGAGTAACTCGGCAGGACAGGCAGCATCTCTGAAGAGAAGGAATGGGTGATGTTTAGGGTCGAGACCCTTCTTCAGTCCTCTTTATCGGTCTTCAGTGTTACATGTTGCACTAATGTTTTAGGTTTAGCTTAGAGATACAGCGTGGAAACAGGCCCTTCGGCCCACCCGGTCTGCGCCGACCAGCGATCCCCTCACACTAACACTATCCTACACACACTAGGGACAATTTTTACATTTACCAAGCCAATTAACCTAAATACCTGTACGTCTTTGGAGTGTGGGAGGAAACCGGAGCACCCGGAGAAAACCCACGCAGGTCACGGGGAGAACGTACTGAAAGCACCCGTAGTTGGGATCGAACTCGGGTCTCCGGCGCGGCATTCGCTGTAAGGCAGCGACTCTACCGCTGCGCCACCGTGCTGCCCTTAAATTTCTACCCTTTATTTGCGCACTGTAGACAGCTTGCTTGTATTCATAAGTCGCTCCACAGATGCTGCTGCACCCGTTGAGTTTCTCCAGCATTTTGTGTACCCTTTATAATTACTCTGCCTGGATAGTGCACAAAGGATGGCGGTAAAGTTGCTGTCTTGCAGCGCCAGACACCCGGGTTCGATCCCGACTACGGGTGCTGTCTGTGCGGAATTTGTACATTCTCCCCGTGACCTGCGTGGGTTTTCGTCGAGATCTTCGGTTTCCTCCCACACCCCAAAGACATACAGGTTTGTAGGCTTAAATGTATAAATGTAAATAGTCCCTAGTGTGTGTTGGGTGGTGTAATGTGCTGACTCAGAGGGTCCGTTTTCACCCTGTATCTCCAAGCTAAACCAAAAAACGAAAAAATCTTTTCACTGTACCTCAGTGACAGTACTAAACTAAACTAAAAAGTAATGCCCCTGTCCCACTTAGGAAACCTGAACGGAAACCTCTGGAGACTTTGCGCCCCACCCAAGGTTTTTGTCCCCCGGCAACCACCTTCAACTAGCATCGCAACCGGCTTCGACTAAAAAATTACCGATTTTTAAAACGGAAACCACTTTCGACCATTAGGGAGACTCACAAAAACCTCACGGAAACCTTGGGTGGGGCGCAAAGTCTCCAGAGGTTTCCGTTCAGGTTTCCTAAGTGGGACGGGCATTAGACTCAAAATGCTGGAGTGACTCAGCAGGTCAGGCAGCATCTCTGGAGAACACGGATAGCTGACGCTTCCAGTTGGGACCATTCTTCGGATATCAGATGTTCGGACAAAGTGCTGGTCCATCAACCTCTGGCATTGTCATACAGCTGAATGGCCAGTCAAGTCATCAGAGTCATTGTAGAGTTTGTTTTTTTATGGTCCCTGTGATGGTGTGAGTGGAATCTTACAGGAGCATCAGCTTATCTGCAATTTCCTGTTTGAGGGTATTATAGATTGCTGTGGTTAACATACTAATAACCTGATATAGGATGCATTTAAGCATGATAATTGACCTATATTCTCCTTGCGTGCACATTCTGCCATCATGCGTGTTAAAACAAAGCCACATCAATCAGAAATTTTTATTTAATGAGCTGCCCTGCATAAAGAGTGGCCATTTTGGTTCCATCCAAGTTTTAGAAACATAGAAAATAGGTGCAGGGGGAGGCCATTCGGCCCCTCGAGCCAGCACCGCCATTCATTGTGATCATGGCTGATCGTCCCCAATCAATAACCCGTGCCTGCATTCCCCCCATATCCCTTGACTCCACTAGCCCCTAGAGCTCTATCTAACTCTCTCTTAAATCCATCCATTGATTTCGCCTCCACTGCCCCCTGTGGCATGGAATTCCACAAATTCACAATTCTCTGGGTGAAAAAGTTTATTCTCTCCTCAGTCTTAAATGGCCTTCGCTTTATTCTAAGACTGTGGCCCCTGGTTCTGGACTCGCCCAACATTGGGAACATTTTTCCAGCATCTAGCTTGTCCAGTCCTTTTATAATTTTATATGTTTCCATAAGATCCCCCCCTCATCCTTCTAAACTCCAGTGAATACAAGCCTAGTCTTTTCAATCTTTCCTCATATGACAGACATAGAAACATAGAAAATAGGTGCAGGAGTAGGCCATTCGGCCCTTCGAGCCTGCACCGCCATTCAACATGATCATGGCTGATCATCCAACTCAGTATCCCGTACCTGCCTTCTCTCCATACCCCCTGATCCCCTCAGCCACAAGGGCCACATCTCTTAAATATAGCCAATGAACTGGCCTCAACTACCTTCTGTGGCATAGAATTCCACAGATTCACCACTCTCTGTGTGAAAAAAGTTTTTCTCATCTCGGTCCTAAAAGACTTCCCCCTTATCCTTAAACTGTGACCCCTTGTTCAGGACTTCCCAACATTGGGGACAATCTTCCTGCATCTAGCCTGTCCAACCCCTTAAGAATTTGGTACGTTTCTATGGGATCCCCCCTCAATCTTCTAAATTCTAGCGAGTACAAGCCGAGTCTCGCCATCCCAGGGATCAATCTCATGAACCTACGCTGCACTGCCTCAATCACAAGGATATCCTTCGTCAAATTAGGTTTTAGCTGCTTTGCCCAGAGAACTTGCCTCCTTGCTTTCCCACCATGGAACTCCTCATCGAGGTGGCTTTGGTAAGAATTGGAAATTGTCCCTTGTGTGTAGGACAGTATACGGGGTGATCACTGGTTGGCACGGACGCGGTGGGCCGAAGGCTCTGTTTCCGTGCTGTATCTCTAAACTCAAACCCGCATTTGAAGCGAGCAGCCTATACTGACCACGTCACGCTAATCTTGACACACACACACAGATGTGGCTATTCTCTAAGCAACATTCACTTCTGGTTTGCCGCAGGGTCCCGCTGCAGTATGTCTTTGAACCCTCCCACCAGCAACGATGCGTGCCTGAGCATCGTGCACAGCTTGATGTGCCATCGGCAGGGCGGGGAGAACGAGAGCTTTGCCAAGCGCGCCATCGAGAGTTTGGTGAAAAAGCTCAAGGAGAAGAAAGACGAGTTGGACTCGTTGATCACCGCCATTACAACAAATGGATCGCACCCCAGCAAATGTGTGACCATCCAGCGGACCCTGGATGGCCGATTGCAGGTAGGTGCAAACCTGACCCGTCCCGTTGATATCTGTGGCGTTCAGTTCATGTTTTAGTTCACTATTTTTGTCAGGGAGTGTAATAACTTTAAGCCAGGCATTTCAGGTCCACAAATTGGACGGCACAGTGGCGCAGCGCTAGAATTGCTGCCTTACAGCGCCAGACAATGACATTAGGAGCAGGAGTAGGCCATTCGGCTCTTTGAGCCAGCACTGCCGCCATTCACTGTGATCATGGCTGATCATCCCCAATCAGAACCCCCCCCCCACTAGCACTATCCTCCACACACTAGGGACAATTTGCAATTATACCGAAGCCAATTAACCCACACACCTGCACATCTTTTGAGTGTGGGAGGAAACCGGAGCACCCGGAGAAAACCCACACAGCTCACGGGGAGAACGCACAGACAAGCACCCGTCGTCGGGATCGAACCCGGGTCTCTGGCGTTGTAAGCCAGCAGCTCTACCGCCTTTACACTACTCTGCCTTTACACTAACCCCCCCCCCCCCCCCCCTTGCCACTCTTAGACAATAGACAATAGGTGCAGGAGTAGTCCATTTGGCCCTTCGAGCCAGCACCTCCCTCATTTACTGTGTTCATGGTGGATCATCCACAATCAGAACTGCCCGTTCCTTTCTTCTCCGCATATCCCCATAGGGGTACTGATTGTGGTTGACCAGCCATGATCACATTGAATGGCGGTGCTGGCTCGAAGGGCCGAATGACCTCCTGCATCTATTGTCCATGTATCTATGAATCTCCGGACTCCGCTATCTTTAAGAGCTCTATCTAACTCTCTCTTGAAAGCAACCACAGAATTGGCCTCCACTGCCATCTGAGGCACAAAATTCCACAGTTTCACAACCCTTTGTGAAAAAGTGTTTTCCTCATCTCCGTTCTAAATGGCCTACCCCTTATTCTTAAACTGTGGCCCCTGGTTCTAGACTCCCCCAACATCGGGAACATGTTTCCTGCCTCTAGCGTGTTCAACCCTTAATAATCTATATGTTTCAATAAATCCCCTCTCATCCTTCTAAATTCCAGAGTATACAAGCGCAGTCGCTCCATTCGATCAACATACGACGGTCCCGCCATCCCGGGAACCTACGCTGCACTCCCTCAATAGCAAGAATGCCCTTCCTCAAATTTGGAGACCAAAACCGCACACAATGCTCCAGGTGTGGTCTCTCTAGGGCCCTGTACAACTGCAGAAGGACCTCTTTGCTCCTGTACCCAACTCCTCTTGTTATGAAGGCCAACATGCCATTCACATTGGCATTCGCTTAGGCCCAGGTTCGATCCTGACTACGGGTGCTGTCTATGCTGAGTTTGCACGTTTTCTCTGTTCACCCCCCTCTCCCGGGTGCTCCGGCTTCTTCCCTCATTCCAAAGATGTACGAGCTTGTCGATGAATAGGCTTCTGTAAATAGTCCCTTGGGTGTCGGATGAGAAAGTGGAATAACATAGAATTAGTGCACAGGTAATTGATGGTTGGCCTGGACTCGGTCGGCTGAAGGACCTGTTTCAACACTGTGACTGGAAACTAAGAAAAATAAACTTGTCTCTGGAGAAAATTGAGTTGCAGATCCTGCAAAGAGATGTTTAAGAAGGCTTTGTCACATTACCTCCCCCCTTGACTCCATTCAAGGACCCATCTATTGCATCCGCTGCGCTTGGTGTCAGCTGTTCCACATCGGTGAGATCAAGCGCTTCGCCCAACACCTCCGCTCGGTTCGCAATAACCAACCTGATCTCCCGGTGGCTCAGCACTCCAACTCCCCCTCCCTTTCCCAATCCCAATCCGACCTTTCTGTCCTTGGCCAGAGTGAGCACCACTGCAAATTGGAGGAGCAGCACCACATATTTTGCTTGGGTAGTTTACACCCCAGCGTGTGTAATGAACATTGACGTCTCCAATTTTAGGTAGTCCCTGCTTTCTCCTCCCCTGCCCAGCTCTCCCTCAGCCCACTGTCTCCGCTTCTTCCTTTCTTCTTCCCGCCCCCCCCCCTACCCCCCACCTTCACATCATTCTGAAGAAGGGTCTCGACCCAAAACGTCACCTATTTCCTTCGCTCCATAGATGCTGCCTCACCCGCTGAGTTTCTCCAGCACTTTTGTCTACCTGCAAAGTGATGGATAGATTGCATGAGTGAGGAAAAATAGATGATTGATGGAGGATGGATAAGTATACAGGAAGAATTTTATTTAAATAGTAAGTAAGTTTATTGGCCAAGTATTCACATACAAGGAATTTGCCTTGGTGCTCCGCCCACAAGTAACAACATGACATACAGTGACAGTTGCGAATGACTCAGAAAACACTAAACATTAATAATAATAATAGTCTGCGATTAATACACACTGGATATGTATCTGAGATTTAAGAGCCTCTTCTATTCTTATCTCCTTATCTCACACTTTTTGTCTTTCCATCTCTGGTATTTGTCTGCCTTATTTGACAATTTTGCCCCTCTTCCCCCCAACCACCTGTATGCACCTATCGCTTGCCAGGTATTGTCCTGCCCCAATCTCCTCCAGCCTTCAGTCTGAAGACCCAAAACGTCACCTAACCCTGCTCTCCAGAGTTGCTGCCTGCTGAAGTCTAGTCTAGTTTATTCGTCACATACACATATGAGATGTGCAGTGAAATGAAAAGTGGCAATGCTTGCAGTTTGTGCAAAAAAACGACAAAACAGAATGGAACAGAATCACATATTCACATATTACATATTTGTGGGAGGAAATAAAAGAAAAAACAGCAATTTTAAAAAGACACCACACAACAGTAAATTGGTTCTGTAAAGTTAGTCCCTGGTGAGATAGGAGTTTACAGTCTGAATGGCCTCTGGGAAGAAACTCCTCATCCTCTCCGTCTTCACAGCATGGCAACGGAGGCGTTTGCCTGACCGTAGCAGCTGGAACAGTCCGTTGCTGGGGTGGAAGGGGTCTCCCATGATCTTGTTGTCTCTGGAGTTGCCCCTCCTGATGTATAGTTCCTGCAGGGGGGCGAGTGTAGTTCCCATAGTGTAGTTCCCATCGGCTGAACGCACTAATCTCTGCAGAACCTTCTTGTCCTGGGTAGAGCAGTTCCCAAACCAAATTGTGATGTTTCTGAACAAGATGCTTTCCACAGCCACTGAGTAGAAGCACTGGAGGATCCTCAGAGACACTCTGAATTTCCTCAATTGCCTGAGGTGGTAAAGGCGCTGCCTTGTCTTACTCACCAGTGCTGCAGCTTGTGATGTCCATGTCAGATCCTCTGAGATGTGCACTCCCAGGTATTTAAAGCAGCTCACCCTATCCACAGCATCCCCATTTATCTCCAGTGGAGTGTACGTCCTCGGATGATGGGCCCTTCTAATGTCCACGATCAGCTCCTTAGTTTTTTTAATATTCTGCTGACTTACTCCGGCACATATTGTCTTTTTTGTGTCAACAAGTGTCTCCAGATCCTTGTGAGTCTGGAGATCTCTAGGTAAAACCAGCGAGTTACATATAAACATAGAAAATAGGTGCAGGAGGAGGCCATTCGGCCCTTCGAGCCAGCACCGCCATTCATTGTGATCATGGCTGATCGTCCACTATCAATAACCCGTGCCTGCCTTCTCCCCATATCCCTTGATTCCACTAGCCCCCAGAGCTCTATCCAACTCTCTCTTAAATCCATCCAGTGAATTGGCCTCCACTGCCCTCTGTGGCAGGGAATTCCACAAATTCACAACTCTCTGGGTGCAAAAGTTTTTTTCTCACCTCAGTCTTAAATGGCTTCCCCTTTATTCTAAGACTGTGTGGCCCCTGGTTCTGGACTGGCCCGACATTGGGAACATTTTTCCTGCATCTATCTTGTCCAGTCCTTTTATAATTGTATATGCTTCTATAAGATCCCCCCTCATCCTTCTAAACTCCAGTGAATACAAGCCTAGTCTTTTCAATCTTTCCTCATACGACAGTCCCGCCATCCCGGGGATCAATCTCGCGAACCTACGCTGCACTGCCTCAATCACAAGGATGTCCTTCCTCAAATTAGGAGACCAAAACTGTACACAGTGTTGTGAGGAAAGCAAACGATGTTGGCATATGCTGCAAGAGGGATGGAGCTGAAGAGTGGGAACGGCTGGCGCTACAATTGTACAGGGTTTTGAGGTCAGACTTGATTACTGTGTACACTATTGGACCTTGCCATTTGAGAGGATGTAGTTACATTGGCGGCGGTGCAGAGAAGGCTGGCTAAATTGATTCTGGGAATGAAAAGGTTGTGGAGTAGATTGAACCTGATACTTGGGGTTGAGGAGAGAGAGAGAGAGAGAGAGAGAGAGAGAAGCATTGTTATTGAATTGTGAAGGGGGCCGTGCGATGAAAATGGTTGCCGGGGTGAAAATCCAGAACTCGGGTGGCATGGTGGCGCAGCGGTAGAGTTGCTGCCGTGCAGCGATCGCAGAGGCCCAGGTTCGATCCTGACCGCTGGTGCTGTCTGTGCGGAGTTTGTACGTTCTCCCCCGTGACCGCGTTGGTTTTCTCCCACACTCCAAAGACATGCAGGTTTGGTTGGTATAAAATGTGAAATTGCCTCCAGGATGCCTTGTGCAGGATAGTGTCAGTGTGCGGGGATCGCTGGTCGGCGCGGACCCGGTGGGCCAAAGGCCCGTTTCTGCGCTGTATCTCTAAACTTGACTAGTAGATATAGTTTTTAAGAAGGAACTGCAGATGCTGGAAAATCGATGGTGGACAAAAGTGCTGGAGAAACTCAGCGGGTGCAGCAGCATCTATGGAGCAAAGGAAATAGGCAACGTTTCGGCCCGAAACCCGTTGCCGGTTTCGGCCCGAAACGTTGCCTATTTCCTAGTAGATATCGTTTCTAGATGAAGTGACCATTAAAGTTACGGAGAGAGATCAAGGGCTGGAGTAACTCAGCGGGTCAGGCAGCATCCCCGGAGAAGTGCCATTTCGGAATGGCCCTGACCCGAAACGTCACCTATCCATGTTCTCTCGGAATGCTCTCTGACCCGCTGAGTTACTCGAGTGTTTTTGTTTCTTGTTTTTTTTTTGGTAAACTGCAGTTCCTTGTGTCTTATCATTTAAACCGTTTAAGACTCAAGAGTTGAGGAGGGATGGATTTGTGTGAATATTATAAATGATGCAGCCCGGGAGCTGCTGACACGCTGGGAATATTCCAAGGGTGAGATCGATAGATTTCTGGACGACGGGGTTTATGGGAAGCGGACGGGAAATAAACATTGAGCCCTGATCTCACTGAGTGGCGGAACAGGCTTGATCTATTAGTTTAGAGATGCAGTATAGAAACAGGCCCTTCTGCCCACCGAGTCCATGCCGAACATCAATGTTCTGTGCTCTTTATTATTCGTATGGCTGTTTGGCGACCGCACATTTCACTGTACCAATTGGTACATGTGACAAATAAATGTCTCTTGCATCTTGATGTAACTTATACCTATCTTGCATCTCGATCACCCCGTCATCGATCGTGGACATTGTGCGCCAAATTTTTTTTTGTTTATAATGTTACCTGTGGGCACTGCGATTACAGACCTGCTCTTCAGTTTTCAGTATATACGACAATTAAATACTTATGATGGTGCGTTGAATACCTATCACGGTGGCGCAGCGGTAGAGTCGGAGACCCGGGTTCCATCCCGACTACGGCTGCTGTCTGTACGGCGTCTGCACGTTCTCCCCGTGACCCGCGTGGGCTTTTCTCCGAAATCTCCGAGCGGTTTCCTCCCGCACTCCAAAGACGGGCAGGTTTGTCGGTTAATTGGCTTGGTGCGAATGTAAAAATTGTCCCTCGTGGGTGGAGGATGGTGTTACTGTGCGGGGATCGCTGGTCGGCACGGACCCGGTGGGCCGAAGGGCCTGTTTCCGCGCTGTATCTCTAAACTAAATCTCTAGTTTAAAAATACCCAATGTTTTGGAGATTCACCACCCTCTGGCTAAAGAAGTTCCTCGTCCTCTTCATTCTAAGCTGAGGTGCTCTCTGTTGTCCAACATATAATTACGCCTCTGGCTCTTGTTTCAAAGGAATGCAGGGGAATTATCTTGGTGTCGTGCTCTGTTATTTGAGCATAAAATATTTATTAAAACTATTAAAGACTTGCCTCACCGGGTCATTACTATATGTGGGAGCTAACTGCGCACGTTGTCTACATTTCAAACAATGAACATGCCCTGAAAGAACTTAAGAGCCTGCGGGGTGTTTTGATTGAAAGATACAGCATGGAAACAGGCCCTTCGGCCCACCAAGTCCGTGTTGACATTTGATCGCCCGTTCACACGAGTTCCATTGTTTTCCATTTACTCATCCACTCCCTGCACACTCGGGGCAATTTTACAGAGGGCCAATTAAACTTACAAACCCGCACATCGTTGGGATGTGGGAGGAAACCCACACAGTCACAGAGAGAACATGCAAACTCCACACAGACAGTGCCTGAGGTCAGAATCAAAGCCGGGCCCGTGGCAGTGGAAGGCACTACCAGCTGCACCACTGTGTTCCAGATTCAGGGACAGTTAGCAGGCATCTGAACCATTCTCTCACCAAACTAGAGTACAGTCCTGACCTCCCATCTGCCAGATTAACTATCTTTAATCTGCCCTGGGCCACCTCCATTGTCAGAGTGAGGCCCAGCGCAAATTGGAGGAACAGCACCTCATATTTCGCTTGGGAAATTTACATCCCAGCGGTATGAACATTGACTCCTCTATTCTCAGATAGCCCTTGCTTTCTCTCCCCCCGTCCCCTCTCCCTTCCCAGTTCTCCTACAAGTCCTACCGTCTCCGCCCACTTTCTGTATTTTTCCGCCCCCCCCCCCCCCAGCATTTTGTGTCTACCTTTAATCTGACTTTAACTCGCACTGCAAGTTATCCTTTATTTGTAATATAGTCTTTAGCTCAACAAAAGCTTTTCACTCTACATTGCCATGTGTGACTATTATACAATAAACTAAAAATGTCCTCGGACCTCATGCTGTAGAAAGGATTTACCTCTCTTGTCGCATTTGTAACATCCTTGGCCCACAGATGATTGTAGCTGGATAGAGAGCCTTTATAGTTACCGTTCCCTAGTCACGCACACACTGTGTGTTAAGTTACAAGCCACATTGAACAGACTCGGTTACTTAAAACCCACCTCTCTGCTTACACTTAGCAAAAGTGTAGAAGAAAATGATGAAACAATCTATCTAATTCAAATTCTTCCAAACGATTTTTGGCATCAGTTGTAACAGCAGAGATGTGTCTGTCTGCACTGCACCAAAACAAGGCTTCAGGATATTTCACTCTGCTCGAAAAACCTGTGAGCTTGTTTTGCCATTTAGTGCAAGGACTCCTTCGGGGGAGACCCTGTGCATAACTCCCCAAGAGGTTTGTTTCTCACTTGGGAAGGGAAAGAAGTAATAGCCCTGTCCCACGGTATGAGTTCATTCCAAGAGCTCTCCAGAGTTTAAAAAAAAATCAAACTGGTGGTAAGCAAGGAGAATGAACGTAGCGGGTACGTCGGAGCTCGGGTACGTCTCTTAGCGGCTCGTAACGCTAACGGCAGGTACTCGGGAAGACTCGCTAACGGCAGGTAAGCACAGGAAGACTCGTGAAGATTTTTCAATATGTTGAAAAATGTCCTAACCCTATGTGAATACTTGGCCAATAAACTTACTTACTTACTTAAACTTACTTACTGAAAGCCTTGTCCCACTGTACGAGTTCATTCCAAGAGATCTCCCAAGTTTGCCCTATTTCGAACTCGGAGATTTATGGTAATGACAAACTCGGGAGAGCTCTTGGAATGAACTTACAGTGGGACAGGGCTTTCAGTGAAGTATGTTTAAGTAAGTAAGTAAGTTTATTGGCCAAGTATTCACATACAAGGAATTTGCCTTGGTGCTCCGCCCAGAAATAACAACATGACATACAGTGACAGTTACGAATGACTCAGAAAACACTAAACATTAATAATAATAAAACATTAATGATAAAACACCATTGATCAAGCATGTGAACCAACAAAATACCAGATTAAAGGGAGGCTACAGATTTTTGGCTATTCTTTTCCAACCAGCGTCGGTAGTTTTTCTACTTGTCTCGACACACTGTCTGTCAAGAGTTAAGACAAGAGTGTTTTATTGTCATATGTCCTGAAACGGAACAATCAAATTCTTACTTGTAGCAGCAGCATAATACATCGACTCCCCATCCCATTCCCAAATCCACTCCGCCATTCAATCAAGGCTGATCTATCTCTGCTGAGCCACCGGTAGATCAGGTAGGTTAAGACGGGCTGAGCGGAGCTGAGCTCTCTAATATACACCTGTTCAATAGAGTATTTAACGTGCCAGTATTTACCCATCTCATCGGAGACCCTCGGACTATCTTTGATTGGACTTTAGACAAAGGTGCTGGAGAAACTCAGCGGGTGCGGCAGCATCTATGGAGCGAAGGAAATAGGCAACGTTTCTGGCCGAAACCTTTTTGTCCATCCTGAAGCCTTGTTTTGGTGCAGTGCAGTGCAGTTACTGGCATTATCTTGCACCAAATGTTATCCGTGTTATTTCCTTTACACTGTGAATGGCTGAAGAAGGGTCTCACCCATTCCTTCACTCCAAGGATACTGCCTGTCCCGCCGAGCTACTCCGGCATTTTGTGGCTACGACATACACGGAATAGCAGGTGTTAGTTTACAAAACAAAAGACACAAAGTGCTGGAGGAGCTCAGCAGTCAGGAGAATATGGACGGGTGACGGTTCGGGTCGGGAGCCTTCCCCAGAGTCAGGACCCTCCAACAGAAAAAAAATGTTGGTGTTGAATTATTTACTTTCTTTCCACCTCAATTCTGTGGATTTTATTTTGTATCTCAAATTTGTGGGGCAGTAAATTCTGTAAAGGGGCTGTCCCACTTGGGCGACCTAATCCGCGAGTTCTGGCGAGTTTGCTCTAAACTCGTACTCGCAGCATAGTCGACACGAGGTCCTCGGAGGTCTTTGTAACTCTCCTTCATGCTCGAGAGTGGTCCCCGCGTTCTCGAGGCCTCAGCTAGGTCGCGGCGGTTTTTTCAACATGTTGAAAAATGTCCGCGAGCAAAAAATGGTCGCATGGAAAAAATTGATACTTGTTTTCACCTCAGTCTTAAATGGCCCCGGTCTTAAACTGTGCCCCGCCCCCAGAAGGGGCCTGTTTCAGCTCGCTATCTCGAAACGAACTAAACCAAACTGCCTGGTGTAAACTGTTGAAGTGGAGTAGATTCTTTGGGAGGTTGTGAAGAGAACCAAATGGGATTAACGTAGGTTCACTGTAAATGGGTGTCTGATGGATAGCACAGACCTGGTGGGCCAAAGGGCCTGTTCCCGCACAGTATGCCTGGAAGGGATCCGGAGCAGGCACAACGGACAGAATACTGTCTCTCTGTGTGTCATATCGTCCTCCGGTTTTAAGACCACTTCAATAGCTTTCAATATTTTAAATGTGAACTCCCTGGAGTGGAAGGCTCATGTTTCCCGGAGTTTGTTTGTGAATTTTACTACACGCTTGTCTCTTAATGGATTGTGAGGTGGAGCAGTCATATCAACAACAGCTTGTGTTTAACATCTCCTTCTGCGTGCCTCTGCCAATTTTATCTTTCCCTCCATTCTACGCTACTCTCTTGATTCGCGCCCGCGAGATGTTTGTGCAGCCTTAAAGCTGCTGCGTAAATGGAAATTGTCTCTGCAGAGTGCCTGCGTTTACATTGCGATTTGGCTGCCAAATTTCTCAGCTCTCATTAGCGAGATTGTCTGGGGTTGGATGCGGGATCGAGCCTGGAATTGGGAGTGCTGTTCTTATTTAGGTCATATCTTTTTTTAAAAAATCTCTTTATTAGTTTTTTTTCCCAAAAAACAAAAGCAAAACAAAAAGAGTAATGATAAACGTAACAATGATATTGATACATAGGGATCAGGATTACATTAATGTTTAAAAAGCAACTGGAGATGCTGGAAAATCGAAGGTAGACAAAAATGCTGGAGAAACTCAGCGGGTGCAGCAGCATCTATGGAGCAAAGGAAATAGGCAACGTTTCGGGACGAAATAACAGGTATAACCTAATATGCGTCCAGTGTCAAAATACACATTGAATGTAGACCTCCCAGTCTCTATGTAAATATAGTTAAGTGTTTAAAACAATGTTTATTGGGTGTTAAAGAAGGAACTGCAGGTGCTGGAAAATCGAGGGTACGCTCCTTCAGTCTGAAGAAGGGTTTCGGCCCGAAACGTTGCCTATCTCCGTCGCTCCATAGATGCTTCTGCACCCGCTGAGTTTCTCCAGCATTTTGTGTACCCTCAATGTTTATTGTGTATTGTGTGTATCATTATACCGCTGCTGGCAAATTAATTTCACTTGCACTTTATGTGCAATGTGACGAATAAAATTGTATTGTAAACGAAAACTTATATATGTAGAAAAAAACCAAAAAGATAAAAAGAGAAACAAAAGGGGGAGAAAAGAGAAAAAAAGGAAGAAACAAAACCCCCTAAACTAGAAAAAAAAAAGCAAAACAGAATCTGAGCTACAAAGAATGTCAACAATTTAAGTCCCTGTTCCGCCGTATAAAGGTAAAATTATTTTTACAACGTTGGAGAGGGGACAATTTATGTCGTGTGAAAATGTTGAATAAATCTTCCCCAAGTCTTATCAAATTTAACCAAGAGTTCAACAATGTCACTCCTGATTTTTTTTTTTCCCCCTAAATTTAAATTTTAATTTTAGGTCTAATCTAACGACAGAAAATCATCTGGAGAAAAGATTTACCAGAATGTTGCCAGGACTAGAGGGCGTGAGCTACAGGGAGAGGTTAAGCAGACTGGGTCTCTGTTCCATGGAGAGCAGGAGGATGAGGGGTGATCTTATAGAGGTGTATAAAATCATGAGAGGAATAGATCAGGTAGACGCACAGAGTCTCTTGGGGAATCGAGGACCAGAGGACATGGGTTTAAGGTGAAGGGGAAAAGATTTAGACAATAGACAATAGGTGCAGGAGTAGGCCATTCGGCCCTTTGAGCCAGCACCGCCATTCAATGTGATCATGGCTGATCATCCCCAATCAGTAGCCCGTTCCTGCCTTCTCCTCATATCTCCTGACTCCGCTATTTTTAAGAGCCCTATTTAGTTCTCTCTTGAAAGCATTCTTGAAGGCTAACTTTTTCACACAAAGGGTGGTGGGTGTATGGAACGGGCTGCCGGAGGAGATAGCTGAGGCTGAGACTATCCCATCGTTTAAGAAAGTTAGACAGGTACATGGATAGGACAGGTTTGGGGGGGATATGGACCAAGCGCAGGCAAGTGGGACTAGTGTAGCTGGGACATTGTTGGCCGGTGTGTTCAGGTTGGGCCGATGGGGCTGTTTCCACACTGTATCACTGTAAGGGGCGGCACTGTGG
>JAVHYY010000177.1:112500-149062 GCA_035221665.1 Okamejei kenojei
AAACAAGAAACCCTGAGCCGGGTCGCCGGGGTCAGCGAGATGAAGGGAGGGTGTCACGTTTCAGAGCCCAGCCTGGCTGAAGGAATGCTTCTCGGCCCTTAAGTTTCATATCATTAACGTGCCCGAGTAATCAGCTGCGATCTATCGCGTCTACCTACGGTTTGTTAACTCCTGCCGTGCTGATACTTGTTAACTCCTGCCATGCTCATGTTTTCTGAACCGTCTGAATGTGTAGTCGGCAGGGCAGTACTCTGCATATCGCCGACTTGGATGTGTTGTGCATACTAACATGCTGTTAGTGCCCCCTTAAAATTATCCAGTGAAGATGATTTGACTATATTGTTGTCTAGTTTATTCCATTCCCTTACAAAGAGCGAGTTCTTATAAATAAGGACTGGACAAGCTAGATGCAGGAAAAATGTTCCCAATGCTGGGCGAGTCCAGAACCAGGGGCCACACAGTCTTAGAGTAAAGGGGAGGTCATTTAAGACTGGGCTTGTTGTATTCACTGGAGTTTAGAAGGATGAGGGGGGGGGATCTTATAGAAACGTATAAAATTATAAAAGGACTGGACAAGCTAGATGCAGGAAAAATGTTCCCAATGTTGGGCGAGTCCAGAACCAGGGGCCACACAGTCTTAGAGTGAAGGGGAGGTCATTTAAGACTGAGGTGAGAAAAAACTTTTTCACCCAGAGAGTTGTGAATTTGTGGAATTCCCTGCCACAGAGGGCAGTGGAGGCCAAATCACTGGGTGGATTTAAGAGAGAGTTAGATAGAGCTCTAGGGGCTAGTTGGAAGAGGCGAGTCTGAAGAAGGGTTTCGGCCCGAAACGTTGCCTATCTCCTTCATTCCTTAGATGCTGCTGCACCCGCTGAATTTCTCCAGCCTTTTGTGTACCCTCTAATGGGGTTTCTATTTGCCGATCATTTCTCTTGTTCTCCTTTCTGTCAAGTATGTTTTGTATCTATCTGCAGTTATGCCCACCATCTCCTTATGAATCTTGTACAACATGGCTAGTCTGTTCCTCGCCCTTCTTGTTTCCTGCGTTTCCCACTCCAGGTCGGACAACATCTGGTTGACACTGCTACCTCTATTGTAGTTCCCGATGCAAAAGCGTGCTGCTAAAGGGCCTGTCTCACTTTCACGGCCTTTTTTCCTCATGGATATTTTTCATCATGTTGAAAAAACACCCCAACCTACTTACATAGAAAATAGGTGCAGGAGGAGGCCATTTGGCCCTTGGAGCCAGCACCGCCATTCATTGTGATCATGGCTGATCGTCCCCAATCAATAATCCGTGCCTGCCTTCTCCCCATATCCCTTGACTCCACCAGCCCCTAGAGCTCTATCTAACTCTCTCTTAAATCCATCCAGTGATTTGGCCTCCACTGCCCTCTGTGGCAGGGAATTCCACAAATTCACAACTCTCTGGGTGAAAATGTTTTTTCTTACCTCAGTCTTAAATGACCTCCCCCTTATTCGACTCTACCACCGTGCCACCGTGCCCCCCTCATTCATAAGGGTGCGTGTGGGCGAGCGAGAGTGTGTGTGCGTGCGAGAGTATGCGTGAGTGGGTGCGTACGAGAGTGCGTGCCCGAGCGAGTGTGTACGTGCGTGAGTGTGCGAGCGAGAGTGTGCGTGCCCGAGCGAGTGTGAGTGCGAGCGAGAGTGTGTGTGTGAAAGTATGCGTGCCCAAGTGTGAGTGTGCGTGCGATAGTGTGTGCATGCATGAGCGAGTGTGAGTGTGTGTGCGAGTGTGTAAGTGAGAATGTGAGTGAGAGTTTGTGTTTGGTAGAGCCACCGCTGCATTCTATCTCACCCCAGCTGCTCTGCTGCTGTTTACGGGTCGGGCAGACTTGACTGAGATCACACCAATAATTGCCAATTAGACGCTGCTGAATGATTGATGCCCGATCCTCGAAGGAACTGGTGTTTTACATCAGCGCAGTGGATGTTGCTCTTCAGGGCTTTGAGTGCAGGTACATTAATGCAGGCAGAGTGCCTCGTCTGTACCTAATGCAAGCTTCATCTGACCAGAAAAGAGTGGCGATTCTAACTGAGGGAATATTTTATCTGACCCCCAGAGTGGTTGTTGGCCCAGCTTACGATTCTTTTACACAGTGTCAGATTTAAGTGTGGATATAGGTTACAAGTTGTAATGATTTCTGGGATGGCAGGTCTTTCATATGAAGAAAGACTGGATAGACTCGGCTTGTACTCGCTAGAATTTAGAAGATTGAGGGGGGATCTTCTAGAAACTTACAAAATTCTTAAGGGGTTAGACAGGCTAGATGCAGGAAGATTGTTCCCGATGTTGGGGAAGTCCAGAACAAGGGGTCACAGTTTAAGGATAAGGGGGAAGTGTTTTAGGACCGAGATGAGAAAAAAAAATTCACACAGAGAGTGGTAAATCTGTGGAATTCTCCGCCACAGAAGGTAGTTGAGGCCAGTTCATTGGCTATATTTAAGAGGGAGTTAGATGTGGCCCTTGTGGCTAAAGGGATCAGGGGGTATGGAGAGAAGGCAGGTACGGGATACTGAGTTGGATGATCAGCCATGATCATATTGAATGGCGGTGCAGGCTCGAAGGGCCGAATGGCCTACTCCTGCACCTATTGTCTATGTTTCTATGTTAGCTCTTGGGGCTAACGGAATCAAGGGATATAGGAAGAAAGCAGGAATGGGGCCACTGATTCTGGATGATGATCATATTGAATGGCAGTGCTGGCTCGAACGGCCGAATGGCCTACTCCTGCACCTATTCTCTATGTTTCAATGATTTTGGTTTTCCCAGTGCTGACGTTGCCCATGCACTCGGCTTGGAAATGGGTTGGTGGTGGTCTGCTCTCCGCAGCTCACGTCCCACTGATGTGCTCTCTAATGAAGGCTTCCTTTTTTACCATTGTCTCACCTCAATCGAGCATGTTTGGCAAGCACCCCGTCCCAGCTTGCTTTAGAAAGTGTATTCACCCCCTTTCCTTTCATTTAAAAACATCTCTACTAAACACGCAGGTAGACAAAAATGCCGGAGAAACTCAGCGGGTGAGGCAGCATCTATGGAGCGAAGGAATAGGTGACGTTTCGGGTCTGAAACGTCACCTATTCCTTCGCTCCATAGATGCTGCCTCACCCGCTGAGTTTCCAGAAGGGTCTCGGCCCAAAACATCACCTATTCCTTCGCTCCATAGACGCTGCCTCAGCCGCTGAGTGTCTCCAGCATTTTTGTCTACCTTCGATTTTTCCAGCATCTGCAGTTCCTTCTTAAACACTTCTTACACTAAACATGCTGCATCTTTGCAAAGTACACTCTGAAGAAGGGTCTTGACCCGAAACGTCGCCTATTTACTTCGCTCCATAGATGCTGCTGCACCCGCTGAGTTTCTCCAGCATTTTTGTCTACCTTCTAATTTCTGATGTTCATAAGCGATAGGAACTAAAACTAGCAGAATTAAGCCCTTCGGCCCATCAGATCTACTGCCTTCTCCCCATAACCTTCGATGGTCTTACTAATCAAGAATTTGTCAATCTCCGCTCCGAGTTAGATTTAGCTCTTAGGGCTAACCGAATCGAGGAATATGGGGAGAAAGCAGGAATAGGGTACTGATTTTGGATGATCAGCTATGATCGTATTAAATGGCGGTGCTGGCTCGAAGGGCCGAATGGCCTACTCCTGCACCTATTTTCTATGTTTAAAAATACACAATGACTTGGACTCCAGCACCGTGAATTCCACACATTCACCACCCTCTGGCTAAACAAATTCCTCCTCTTCTCCTTTTTTTTAGTTTAGATATACAGCACGGAAACAGGCCCTTCAGCCCACCAGGTCTGCGACGACCAGCGATCCCTGCACATTATCCTGCTATCCTACACGCTCTAGGGACAATTTTCTGACACTTACACCAAGTCAATTAACCTACAAACCTAGAGTCGGTGGATATTTCTAAGGCAGAGATTAGAACAGGTATCAGAGGGTATGGGGAGAAGGCAGGAGAATGGAGTAAGGAAACATAGAAAATAGGTGCAAGAAGAGGCTATTCGGCCCTTTGAGCCAGCACAGCCATTCATTGTGATCCAATCAATAACCCGTACCTGCCTTCTCTCCCTATCCCTTGATTCCACTAGCCCCTAGAGCTCTATCTAACACTCTCTTAAATCCATCCATTGACTGGATGGGCCGAATTCTACTCCTATTCCTTATGATCTTATGATCTCGGAGAAAAAGCCCCGCAAGTCACGGGGAGAACGTGCAAACTCCGTACAGACAGCACATGAGGTCAGGATTGAACCCGGGTCTCCGGCGCTGCGAGGCAGCAACTGTATCGCTGCGCCACCGTGATAAACCCGCAATGAGGGGCAGGGGTTGACTAGTAGTTTGCCCCAGAGATGCGTACAACTATTTCACCGTATCTGAATGTTGCAGGCAAGGAGCCATTTTGGCTACATTTGCTGACGGCACCAAATTGCACGATGCAATAAATAATGCAGACGGCTGCAGCGGGAAGATTGACAGATTAACTAAGTGAGCTAAACTCTGGCAAATGGAATTTAATGTATTTCCACCCTGAGGCCATCCGCTTTGGACCTTGGATTTCTGAGCATTTCCCAGATAGCAAGAAGCTGGGAAATCTGGATGAGTGGAGATTTGCAAAGTAAGCAGGCAAGAAAACATCCATCCAAAGCCTAGCGATAGTTTAATTAAAAGGCTAATGGGATAATGGTCTTGTGTACGCTCAGAGATTATGTTAGAGCTAGACATGTTGCCATCTGGACACAAAGTGCTGGAGTAACGCAGCGGGTCAGGTACCATCTCTGGAGAACGTGGGTGGTTTAGTTTAGTTTCCAGATACAGAGCGGAAACAGGCCTGTGTGTCTGGCGCTGTACGGCAGCAACTGCGCCACCACGAAGGTAGTGACCAAATGACAGCATGAGAGGGAAGTGAATTAACATTACTAGTAAAGGGCCTGTCCCACTTTCACGACTTAATTCAAAACCTCTGCCGAGTTTAAAGGACCTAAAAAAAAAAATCAAGATTGTGGTAATCTACGAACTCCTACGACCTTCCACGACTATGTTCACGAACTCCTACGAGTATGTCTGTGAATTCCCACGACTATTTCGATGCCCTCCTTGCGAGTAAAAAGTTGCAATTTCTTTCTTCCCGACCACTTGTTTTACTCATGGACATTTTTTATCGGGCTGGAAAAATCGTCCCGACTTACCTGATGCCACGAGTAGCTACGGCTGGCATAGCGAGCCGCTACGATATATCTACAGGCTCGCTACGGACTAGTCACGAACATTCTGCGAGTTTGAATCAAGGGGAAAACTCGGGGGAATTTGTGAATAACTCATGAAAGTGGGACAGGCCCTAGGCTGTCACCGGGGTGACGCCTGTCTGGCTGTGAGTCGTCTCCACAGTCGCCCAAACAGTCGTAGCGTCTTTCTGGTCGCCGCCTGGGTTTTCAACATGTTGAAAAATTTGTGGGACCAGGGGCCACAGTTTAAGAATAAGGTGGTAAGCCATTTAAAACGGAGACGAGGAAACACTCACAGAGAGTTGTGGGTCTGTGGAAATCTCTGCCTCAGAGGGCGGTGGAGGCCGGTTCTCTGGATACTTTCAAGAGAGAGCTAGATAGGGCTCTTAAAGATAGCGGAGTCAGGGGATATGGGGAGAAGGCAGGAACGGGGTACTGATTGGGGATGATCAGCCGTGATCACATTGAATGGTGGTGCTGGCCTGAAGGGCCGAATGGCCTCCTCCTGCACCTATTGTCTATTGACAGGACAGACGGCAACAGTGGGACAGTCGGTGACCATGGGAGAGCGTCATAGGGAAGAGATTTGAACTTTTTTCACAGTGAGGAATGTGGAGGAGTCACTGTGGTGGATGTTTATGTTAAAATGTATTTATAACCATATAACCATATAACAATTACAGCACGGAAACAGGCCCTCTCGGCCCTTCCAGTCCGTGCCGACCATTTGTTTTCCCCTAGTCCCATCTATTTAATTGTGTTTTATGACTGTTGGCAAATCAATTTCCCCCCTGGGATAAATAAAGTTCTATCGTATCGTGTAGATTGGGCAGATGCACAGAGTCTCTTGAGCAGAGCCGGGGAATCGAGGACCAGAGGACATGGGTTCAAGGTGAAGGGGAAAAGATTTAATGGGGATCTGAGGGGTAACATTTCCACACAGGGTGTATGGAACGAGCGGCCAGAGGAGGTAGTTGAGGCTGGGACTATCCCAACGTTTAAGAAACAGATAGGTACATGGATAGGTCAGGTCGGGGTGTGGGGGGGGGGGGGGGGGGGGGGAGTTCCCTTGGCACGGGTACCGTGTTATCCCGTGCAACCTGCTCCATGGTGGGATAGTCGGCGACTAAACCATCTCCCCCACCTGCTTTGCTACGTGAGGAGGGGGGCTGTGGACCCCCAGCAGGACCAAAAACAAGGCCTGTCGAAGGGCAGATGAGCTCCTCGCGAGCCAACGGCCATCCACACTTCAGTCGAAGTTGCGATCACTGTCGCACATAACATTGTAAGGAATAATGGCAAAGCACACGCACACACACCAAAATCCTTTACTCCCAGCGGCGGAAGTCCGCTGGAACTGGAGGACAGAGATGTGTGGTGCGTCCGTCGCCGTTCCCGTCGGAAACCAGCACCGACCGCTGCGTCGCTAATGTTGTCAACGATGATCGCGGTACACGGGAGAAAATAGCACGATCTTTGAGCAAAACGGCAAAGAAAAAAAGGCTGACCATGCTGCGAGTATGAGTCAAGGGCAAACTCGGCAGGGGTCGTGAAAGTGGGACAGGCCCTTTAGGCACTCGATCGTGAAAAGGGCATTATCCTGGTGAAAACATCAAAAAAGGCATGAAAAGGCACATGGCATTTATGGCAAGATCCTGGCTCTAATAGAAACATAGAAACATAGAAACATAGAAAATGGATGCAGGAGTAGGCCATTCGGCCCTTCGAGCCTGCACCGCCATTCAATATGATCATGGCTGATCATCCAACTCAGTATCCCGTACCTGCCTTCTCTCCATACCCCCTGATCCCTTTAGCCACAAGGTCCACATCTAACTACCTCTTAAATATAGCCAATGAACTGGCCTCAACTACTTTCTGTGGCAGGGAATTCCACAGATTCACCACTCTCTGTGTGAAAAAAAATCATTCTCATCTCGTACCTAAAAGACTTCCCCCTTATCCTTAAACTGTGACCCCTTGTTCTGGACTTCCCCAACATTGGGAACAATCTTCTTGCATCTAGCCTGTCCAACCCCTTAAGAATTTTGTACGTTTCTATAAGATCCCCCCTCAATCTTCTAAATTCTAGCGAGTACAAGCCGAGTCTATCCAGTCTTTCGTCATATGAAAAGATGAATGACACGTTGGCCGGTGAGGGCAAGTTGGGCCGAAGGGCCTGTTCCCACACTGTATCGCTTCTGTGACTCTCAACCTGATTTCCCTTCTGGCAGAAGCGACTATTTTCCTCGAACTGATGCATTGGGACTTGGAGCGACTCTCACTCACCCTGCCTGTGTTTTTTTTTTTCTCTCTCTCTCCAGGTCGCTGGGAGGAAAGGCTTTCCCCACGTGATCTACGCTCGCCTGTGGCGATGGCCGGACCTGCACAAGAATGAGCTGAAGCACGCCAAGTTCTGTCAGTTTGCCTTTGACCTGAAGTACGACAGCGTCTGCGTCAACCCCTACCATTACGAGCGGGTCGTCTCACCCGGGATCGGTGAGTGGCAAATAGGTATCCATACTTTTAGCAGCGACCCCTTTGTGGGTTTTCATTCTCTCCCTCCCCTCCCCTCCCTCCCTCCCCCGCCCTCCCACCACCAGAAATCCAGGTTCACAAAAGTCAACAGAGCGTTTTACTGTCACATGTCCCAAAAGTAGAGGGCAGGGTCCCAGCACACTGATGCAATTAGAAAGAAAGCACACCAGCGCCTCTACTTCCTGAGATTACGGAGAGGCGGTATGTCAAGGAGGACTCTCTCGAACTTCCACAGGTGCACAGTAGAGAGCATGCCGACCGGTTGCATCGTGGCTTGGTTCGGCAACTTGAGCGCTCAGGAGCGGAAAAGACTACAAAAAGTAGTAAACACTGCCCAGTCCATCATCGGCTCTGACCACCCTACCATTGATGGGATCTATCGCATTCAAAAAGGCTGGCAGCATCATCAAGGACCCACACCAACCTGGCCACACACTCATCTCCTCGCTCCCGTCAGGTAGAAGGTACAGGAGCCTGATAAACCTCTTAAATATAGCCAATGAATTGACCTCAACTACTTTCTGTGGCAGAGAATTCCACAGACTCACCACTCTCTGTGTGAAAAATGTTTTTCTCATCTCGGTTCTAAAAGACTTTCCCCCTTATCCTTAAACTGTGACCCCTTGTTCTGGACTTCCCCAACATCGGGAACAATCTTCCCGCATCTAGCCTGTCCAACCCCTTAAAAATGTTCTAAGTTTCTATAAGATCCCCCCTCAATCTTCTAAATTCTAGCGAGTGCAAGGCGAGTCTATCCAGTCTTTCTTCATATGAAAGTCCTGACATCCCAGGATGGCAATCATCATCATAATCAGACTTTATTAGCCAAGTATGTTTTGCAACATACGAGGAATTTCATTTGCCATATAGTCATACCAATAAAAAGCAACAGAACACACAAAATACATTTTGACATCAACATCCACCACAGCGACTCCTCCACATTCCTCACTGTGATGGAAGGCGTAAGAAAAGTTCAATCTCTCCCCTTCTTTGTCCTCCAGCGGTCGGGGGCCTCGAGCCTTCCGTTGACGGGACGATCTCACTCCCTAACCAGCGCCAGGCCTTCCTCGTCAGGGCGATCAAGGGGAGGGGGGGGGAATCTCAGCTCCCCCAGTGGGGCTCCTGCCTTACAGCGCCAGAGATCAGGGTTCAATCCTCACCTTGGGTGCTGACTGTACAGAGTTTGCACGTTCTCCCGGTGACCGCATGGGTTTTCTCCGGGTGCTCCGGTTTCCTCCCACACTCGGTTTGTCGGTTAATTGACTTCAAGCCCTGTCCCACTGTACGAGTTCATTCAAGTGCTCTCCCGAGTTTAGAAAAAATCTAACTCGTGGTAAGCACGGAGAATGAACGTAGCGGGTACATCGGAGCTCGGGGACGCCTCTTAGCGGCTCGTAACGCTAATGGCAGGAACTCGGGAAATGCGGTAAGCTCGGGAAGACGCGTGACGATTTTGCAACATGTTGAAAAATGTCCACGAGAGCCCCGAGTACCTACGTGCGGCCATTACCGTAAATCTCAGAGTTCGAATCAGGGCAAACTCGGGAGAACGAGTTTGAACTCGCTCAGTGAATGAACTCGCACAGTGGGACAGTCTTTAAGCTGGTACACAAAAATGCTGGAGAAACTCAGCGGGTGAGGCAGCATCTATGAAGCGAAGGAATAGGCGACGTTTCTGGTCGAGACTCTTCTTCAGATGCTGCCTCACCCGCTGAGTTTCTCCTGCATTTTTGTCTACCTTCGATTTTTCCAGCATCTGAATGAACTCGTACAGTGGGACAGGGCTATACCACTACGCTAGGGGCAATTTTTACATTTTACAAGCCAATTAATCTACAAACCTGTACTTCTTTGGAGTGTGGGAGGAAACCGAAGATCTCGGAGAAAAGTCACGGGGAGAACGTACAAACTCCGTACAGACAGCACCCACAGTCGGGATGGTACCCGGGTCTCCAGCGCTGCATTCGCTGTAAGGCAGCAACACTGCTGCTGCGCCACCGTGATCGCCCGAAATGTTAAGACATCTCTTTTTTTTTCCTCATGTAGGTTTGAGCCTCCAGAATACAGGTGAGTATATTTGACATCGCTCGATTTCACTCAGACATGTTTTGGTCTGGAGAAACCGTGTTCTAGGGTGAGATTGGGCAGGGCGGAACATTATGCCTTGGAGCGCAGGAAGATGAGCGGTGGTCTTACAGAGGAGTATAACTCCATGAGGCCGAATGCACAGTCTTCTTCCTCCTAGTTTTGGTCTCCTAATTTGAGAAAGGACGTCCGTGTGATTGAGGCAGTGCAGCGTAGGTTCACGACATTGATCCCTGGGATGGCGGGACTGTCATATGAGGAAAGGTTGAAAAGACTAGGCTTGTATTCACTGGAGTTTAGAAGGATGAGGGGGGGGGAATCTTATAGAAACTTATAAGATTTTAAAAGGACTGGACAAGCTAGATGCAGGAAAAATGTGCCCAATGTTGGGTGAGTCCAGAACCAGGGGCCACAGTCTTAGAATAAAGGGGAGGCCATTTAAGACTGAAGTGCGAAAAAACCTTTTCACCCCGAGAGTTGTGAATTTGTGGAATTCCCTGCCACCGAGGGCAGTGGAGGCCAAGTCACTGGATGGATTTAAGAGAGAGTTAGATAGAGCTCTAGGGGCTAGTGGAGTCAAGGGATATGGGGAGAAGGCAGGCAGGCGATCAGCCGTGATCACCTTCTTGGCTCCGATGGAGTAGGGGATTCAAGGGGGACAAAGTGAATCGAGAGCGTCGCCGGGGTGGTGTGGACAACAGTGGTACCGACTGTTTGAACCTGCTGGGATTCTGCCTAAAGGGGCTGTCCCACTTGGGCGACTTTTTTTTTGCCCTCGATCGTACTTTAATTTTTTTCATGCTCAAGAGTAGTCCCCCGCGTAGTCGAGGCCCTATTTAAAAAAAAAGGTCGCCATGGGATTTTTATTAGGTTTAGTCGAAGCGTCGTATAAGTAGTCGGCATGTTATTTGTAGTAACAAAGTAGATAGTCCGCGAAGGGAGGTCAAGGAGGTCGTCTTCATCTCCACTATTCGACATAAGTTAGTCCGTGCAGCTTTCTTCCACATAGTGTACTTGTCTTCCACATAGTCGAAGGAAGGTTAGTCTTCCACACAGTTTCAATATTAGCCAATTAGGTCAGCCCCTTCTCTGCGAACTGTGTGGCGTGCGACGTGGCCGGGTGAGCCTGAATTTTTAGTTACAAAAGTGTTGGACAAGTTGTTGGACAACTTGTTCTATTCGATCTTCCGTTTGTGCACTAAAGTCGAGTTGATTGCATTAGTCGAAACGGGGCGGACCACGTGAAGGTTGCAGTCTTCCCTTAGCACAGATGAAATAGATAAAGATAGGAAAAGCAAGAAAGAAAGAAAGTGGAAGAGAAAGTGAATGTGTAAGAATAAACCCCTAAACTACCAAATGGGTGCAGTGTAAGTAAAACTTAGAGAAATAAAAAGACAAAAACGGAAAAAAAGAAAGTAAAAAAAGGGGGGGAAATAAAAGTGTTAATATACCTACTTCATTTCTCTCCCCACCCATCACCCAGTCCGTAAATTGGTTTAATTCTGCTGCTGTGACTTCTGAACGTGCTCTAGTGTGTGTTCTTCTGTCGTGTGGCGTGCACAGCCTAAGGTTGTTGGACAACTTGTTCTATTTGATCTTCCGTTTGTGTGTGTGTGTGTTGTGTCAGCTCCGCCCAGCCGGCTGGTGAAGGACGAGTTCATCCACGAGTGCGTGCAGCTGGACTGTGCCCAGGTGATGCCCCACGCTGAGGAGCAGGGGCTGCAGCCCGCCAAGCACCCGCCCAGGCCGCTGCTGCCCACCGAGCCGTACGCCCAGCCGCTGCCTCCGCCGCCCGTCCTGCCCATCCCGGAGACGTCCAGGTCGACCGTGCACAGCTACCCCAACATTCCCTTGTCTCCGCCCCGTGAGTAGCCTCTTCCACTCGTACCGCATGCGCTGGGTCAAAGTCCTGCCTTGAAAATACTTTGTTACGCTTCCTTCGATTTTCCAGCATCTGCAGTTCCTTCTTAAACATTCTTTATAAGTTGAGTAGGAAGGAACTGCAGATGTTCTGTTGTTTTGCGCAATCGCGCAGGCATTGCCACTTTCATTTCACTGCGCATCTTGTATGCGCATGTGACAAATAAAGTTGACTTGACTTAAGAAAGAACTGCAGATGCTGGTAAAATTGAAGGTGGACACAAAATGTTGGAGAAACTCAGCGGGACAAGCAGCATCTATGGCGAGAAGGAATTGGCGACGTTTCGGCTCGAGACTCAGCGGGCCATAGGAATAGGAATAAACTCCCAGCCAGCCCAATAGCTCAGCCCCTCGAGTCCTGGCGACATCCTCATTAATCCTCTCTGTTACTTCTCCGGCTGAACGACGTCCTTCCTATCACAGGGTGGCCAAAAATGAACACAATACTCCCAAGAAGAAGAGTCCCGACCCGGAACGTCACCTATTCCTTTTCTCCAGAGACGCTGCCTGACGTGCTGAGTTACTCCAGCATTTTGTCTTCTAATATCTTCCTTTTAATCTGTCAAATGAATCGGTTAAAGGATAGCAACCGGTCAAGTGTCGGCAAGTGGTTTTTGTTGGTACAACCTCTTAACAGATCGTTTATGCTAAGTTGGGTCGAACCTTTAGCCTTCAATTTTTTAAGTTAATAGAAATGGGACTAACGCGCATTAACTTATCCAGGTTTGTTATGCGTGTCTTGTCATGAAATGGTTCCATTTGGTTTTATGCCTGCAAGTAATATTCTAAAATGGCTTTTGCCTGTGCATGTCTCTGCCCCCCCCCCCACCCTTCTCCCTCCTGCCCCTCCCTCTGGTTTTCCCCACTTCTGGTTCCACTCCCTCCTCCTCCCCTCCCACCCCATTCTGTGTCCCCCCTCTCCCCCAAACAGTCTGGTTCCCTCCCTCTCCTTTGCCCCCAACTCTGGTCCCCCCTCTCTGGTTCCCCCCCTCTCCCCCCCACCCCCGGCAACTCTGCTCCCCCCCTCCCCCCCCCGTGTGGTTCCTCCTCCCCCACCCCATTGTGCTTCCCCCCCTCTCCCCCAAATCACTCTGGTTCCCTCCCCCCCCCCCCCCCAGCTCTGGTCCCCCCACCCCCCAATCTCCCCCTTCCCCCACTCTGGTTCCCCCTCCCCTCCAACCACACTGGTTCATTCCTTCTCTCCCCCCCCCCCCCCCCCCCGCGCCTCTGCTGCCTCCCACCCCCCCCCCCCCCAACTCTGGTCCCCCCCAACCAACTCTGCTCCCCTCCTCCCTAACTCTGGTCTCCCCCTCCCAAACTCTCATCCCACCATTCTGGTAGCCCCTCTTGTTGTCCCCCCCCCCCCCCCCCCCCCCCCCCCCCCGCCACCGTCTCACAAGTGACGCCGTCTCTCTCTCTCTCACTCCCTTTCCCACTCGCTCTTGTCGGATGGCGGGACAGTGGAACTGTGAACGGGTTGGAATCATTTCGGGAATGTTAATCGGAGGAGTTTGCCGCGGCTTTGGAGAAACCCCTTGGCAGACGGGTGAATTGTTTCAACCCTCTCTCCCTCTCTCAGCAGCCAGCAGCTCCCTCAACTCCATGAATCACAGCGAGGGGCTGTTACAGATCGCCCCGCCGCTGCAGCAGATGGCACCCCCCCCAACGCCACCCCCCACTGCGCCCCCTCACCCATCGCAGCAAAACGGATACCCCCCACTGAAGCCGCCGTACCACAGTAAGTGGCTGCACTCGCACCTTTTATCCCTTAACTTACTTACAAAAGGGCCTGTCCCACTTTCACCACCTAATTGATCCCTGGGATGGCGGGACTGTCATATGAGGAAAGATTGAAAAGACTAGGCTTGTATTCACTGGAGTTTAGAAGGATGAGGGTATTTCATCTTTTATAATTGACTCTAGCATCTTCCCCACCACCGATGTCAGGCTAACTGGTCTGTAATTCCCCGTTTCATGCTAATGGAATGTTGGCCTTCATAACAAGAGGATTTCAGTACAGGAGTAAAGAGGTTCTTCTGCAGTTGTGTAGGGCTCTGGTAAGACCACATCTGGAGTATTGTGTACACTTTTGGTCTCCTAATTTGAGGAAGGACATCCTTGTGATTGAGGCAGTGCAGCGTAGGTTCACGAGATTGATCCCTGGGGTGGCAGGACTGTCATATGGGGAAAGATTGAAAAGACTAGGCTTGTATTCACTGGAGTTTAGAAGGATGAGGGGGATCTTATAGAAACATATAAAATTATAAAAAGACTGAACAAGCTAGATGCAGGAAAAATGTTCCCAATGTTGGGCGAGTCCAGAACCAGGGGCCACAGTCTTAGAATAAAGGGGAGGCCATTTAAGACTGAGGTGAGAAAAAACCTTTTTCACCCAGAGAGTTGTGAATTTGTGGAATTCCTTGCCACAGAATGCAATGGAGGCCAAACCACTGGATGGATTTAAGAGAGAGTTAGATAGAGCTCTAGGGGCTGGTGGAGTCAAGGGATATGGGGAGAAGGCAGGCACTGGTTATTGATTGGGGACGATCAGCCATGATCACAATGAATGGCAGTGCTGGCTCGAAGGGCCAAGTGGCCTCCTCCTGCACCTATTTTCTGTTTCTAATTTACCACCTCTGCCGTGTTTGCCCTCGACTCATTCTCGCAGCATGGTCGTCACGAGGTCGTAGGTAGGTCGTAGCAGGCAGTGATGCTAGTCGTAGGTACTCGTGGCAGCAAGTAGGTCGGGGCGTTTTTCTAGCCTGTTGAAAAATGTCCACGAGTAAAAAAGGTTGTGAATTAGGTGAAAGTGGGACAGGCCCTTTACTTACTTACTGCCTATAATGTCTCCTGGCATGTAGGGCAGCAACGACGGTCCTCCACTCCTGTCTGTGCAGGGCTAATTCCTGGACACTACCCCAGGTCAGGTATTCATCCCAGCATCTGTCAATAGCCCTGGAAGTCCATCACGCCCAGTAGCGTTGATTCCATCAGTTGCTGTTTCCGTACCATATGTGTTTTACGAGACGGGGTTGTTAGCCCCATGCTCAACCCCCAACCTGGAGGACCAGTGGATCACTCTTCGTCTCGCCTCTACCCTTCGACCTGTCCAGCACGGGAGACCCTAACAGGAGACGAATCTCCCGCTGGCATAGCTCTAGGGGTCACTGAGACACACCAGGTTGCAGTCCAACCTTAACAAGGAGCTTTCAATAATAATAATAATAATAATATATTTTATTGTCATTACACATAGTTGCAACGAGATTTGGTATGCAGCTTCCATCCAATGTCATAACTTAATCAACTAAAAACTAAAAAAAAACCCAGTAAAACAGTATAAAGTGCAAATAGGTGTGTGCCGGGTCGGTGTGCGACGTGACCATCCGAGGGAGACAGTTCATGGGGGTGAGGTGGGGGGGGGGGGCACTCAGAGGGGCCGGTTCAGAGCAGCTATAGCTCTGAGGATGAAGCTGTTCCTAAGTCTGGAAGTGCGGGCGTAGAAGGCCTTGTAACATCTGCCGGAAGGTAGAAGTTGGAACAGACTATTACAAGGGTGTGAGGAGTCTTTGTGAATTCTGACGGCCTTCCTGATGCCCCTCCAAGCGCATCTACTAGTCAATCGTCAGATTTATTCGTCGCATACACAATGAAGTGCAGTGAAATGAACTTGCCAGCAGCGTTACAATAACAAAGAATGCACAATACGCAATAAAATAATGTAACACAGCATTCATCACTGTGGTGGAAGGCACAAACTTTAGTCAGTCCTCCATTTTTCCCCGTGGTCGGGACCATAAACCTCCGCAGTCGCCGCTGCGGCCGGCCAGATGTACAGGCGATTTCATTCAGTTAAGCACAAATACAGAGTATTAACAAAAATCAAGACTGCCATTGGCAGTTTACAACAACAATCTAAACAGTTTAGGTAGACAGAAGAAGGGTCTCGACCCGAAACGTGGCCTATTCCTTTGCTCCGTAAATGCTGCCTCACCCGCTGAGTTTCTCCAGAAGTATGAATTTATACTTGAATATATATGAACATATACTTGAATACAGCTAGAATATATGCAGCAAAATTTGGAACGGAACTCAAATTTCAATCTTCACGGTGCCGTGATTGGAACGTGACAATTCAATTGAATCTTGAATCGTGAATCTTGGATAGGATAGCTCATTTTAACTCATTTTAGGTCATGGCTAAAATGCGGCTTCATGCGCGCCGGATTGCGCACGCGCGAACGCGGCCCGATCCGGCACCGCGGACAGCTGCAGCCCGCTCTGGCGTCAGGGAAAACATCCCGCGGGCCGGATGGGACCCCTTCGTGGGCGGCGCGCTCGACACCCCTGGTTTCGAGGGATTCAAGATTCAAGAGAGTTTATTGTCATGTGTCCCAGATAGGACAATGAAATTCTTACTTTGCTTCAGCACAAGAGAATACAGACGGCATGAATACAGAACAGATCAGTGTGTCCATATACCATTATATAAATATATACACACATGAATAAAGTGCAAATAAATAGATAATGGGCTATTAATGTTCAGGGTTGTTTGAGTTGAGTTTAATAACCTGATGGCTGTGGGGAAGTAGCTATTCCTGAACCTGGACGTTGCAGTCTTCAGGCTCCTGTACCTTCTACCTGAAGGTAGCGGGGAGATGAGTGAGTGGCCAGGATGGTGTGGGTCCTTGATGATGCTGCCAGCCTTTTTTGAGGCAGCGACTGCGATAGATCCCCTCGATGGTGGGGAGGTCTATGGGCTAAACGCAGGCAGGTGGGACGAGGGTAGCTGGGGCATGTTGGCGAGTTGGGCCGAAGGGGCATGTTTCCACGCTATGCGTCTCTGTGACAGCATCTTATGTTATTGAGATCAGCGGCATTGCAGTTTCACCTCAGGTTCATGAATGGTAAGCAGTCATTCTGAAAGTGTACATTTTGATTGCATTGGTGTTGAGGGTTTTTTTCCTTCTCTTTCTCTTCCTCCTCCCGCAGATACAACAGCGACGTGGATGGGCAACAGCACGGCGGCGTACAGTCCGAGCATCGGGCCCCAGCAGAACGGCCACGGGCAGCACCAACAGCCTCTCCACCACCCAAGCCATTACTGTAAGCTGCGCACAGTTCTGGTCTCCTAATCTGAGGAAAGTCATTCTTGCCACAGAGGGGGTACAGAGAAGGTTCACCAGACTGATTCCTGGGATGGCAGGACTTTCATATGAAGAAAGACTGCATAGACTCGGCTTGTACTCGCTAGAATTTAGAAGATTGAGGGGGGATCTTATAGAAACTTACAAAATTCTTAAGGGGTTGGACAGGCTAGATGCAGGAAGATTGTCCCCGATGTTGGGGAAGTCCAGAACAAGGGGTCACAGTTTAAGGATAAGGGGGAAGTCTTTTAGGACCGAGATGAGAAAAACATTTTTCACACAGAGAGTGGTGAATCTGTGGAATTCTCTGCCACATAAGGTAGTTGAGGCCAGTTCATTGCTATATTTAAGAGGGAGTTTAGATGTGGCCCTTGTGGCTAAAGGGATCAGGGGGTATGGAGAGAAAGCAGGTACGGGATACTGTTGGATGATCAGCCATGATCATATTGAATAGCGGTGCAGGCTCGAAGGGCCGAATGGCCTACTCCTGCACCTATTTTCTATGTAAGCCCATCTCTCCGATTGCTCACCGTCTTAACACCCCTCCCTGAAGACAATAGACAATAGGTGCAGGAGGAGGCCATTCGGCCCTTCTAGCCAACGCCGTCATTCAATGTGATCATGGCTGATCATCCCCAATCAGTATCCCGTTCCTGCCTTCTCCCCATATCCCCTGACTCCACTAGCCCCTAGAGCTCTATCTAAGGCCAGAGCCAGACATAAAAACAGTTTTTATCCACGAGTAGTTGCTCTACTCAAAAGCCAAAAGTCAGGACATATGACAATAAAACACTCTTGTCTTAACTCTTGACAGACAGTGTGTCGAGACAAGTAGAAAAACTACCGACGCTGGTTGGAAAAGAACAGCCAAAATTCTGTAGCCTCCCTTTGATCTGGTATTTTGTTGGTTCACATGCTTGATCAATGGCGTTTTATCATTAATGTTTTATTATTATTAATGTTTAGTGTTTTCTGAGTCATTCGTAACTGTCACTGTATGTCATGTTGTTACTTGTGGGGGGAGCACCAAGGCAAATTCCTTGTATGTGAATACTTGGCCAATAAGCTTACTTAACTCTCTCTTAAATCCATCCAACTGTTCCCCATATCCCCTGACTCCGCTATCTTTAAGAGCCCTATCTAACTCTCTCTTGAAAGCATCCAGAGAACCTGCCTCCACCGCCCTCTGAGGCAGAGAATTCCACAGATTCACCACTCTCTGTGAGAAAAAGTGTTTCCTCGTCTCCGTTCTAAATGACTGACCCCTTATTCTTAAACTGTGTGTGTGGCCCCTGGTTCTGGACTCCCCCAACATGGGGAACATGTTTCCTGCCTCTAGAGTGTCCAAGCCCTTAACAATCTTATATGTTTCAATGAGAAATCCTCTCATCCTTCTAAACTCCATGTGGTCTTGTCATCCGCAGGTCAGACGTCACAGTCGGCGGTGATGCCGTTTCTCCTGCGACACGCCGCCCCCTCTCCGCAGCCGCTCGCAGCGCACAACGGTGAGTGCGCCCGTGCATGGAGTGCGTGAGGCTGCAGCCCGTGTTGCAACATCTAAAGGGGCCGCTCCTCACACCCATCGCCCTCATCTTTGGACACGCCCTTGTGTGTAGGGGGGGGAGCAGGTAGGGCCGAGGATGTCACGGAGTCATATAAGATTGTTAAGGGCTTGGACACGCTAGAGGCAGGAAACATGTTCCCGATGGTGGGGGAGTCCAGAACCAGGGGCCACACACAGTTTAAGAATAAGGAGTAAGCCATTTAGAACGGAGACGAGGAAACACTTTTTCTCACAGAGAGTGGTGAGTCTGTGGAATTCTCTGCCTCAGAGGGCGGTGGAGGCAGGTTCTCTGGATGCTTTCAAGAGAGAGCTAGATAGGGCTCTTAAAAATAGCGGGATATGGGGAGAAGGCAGGAACGGGGTACTGATTGGGGATGATCAGCCATGATCACATTGAATGGCAGTGCTGGCTCGAAGGGCCAAATGGCCTACTCCTGCACCTATTGTCTATTGAAACATAGATGACAGGTGCAGGGGGTAGGCCCATTCGGCCCTTCGAGCCAGCACCCGCAATTCAATGTGATCCACCCAAAATCAGTACCCCCCTTCCTGCTTTTTCTCCCCGTACCCCTTGATTCCGTTAGCCTTGGTCGGGTTGCTCCAGGGCCAGCCGCCAGTCACGGTGGCCAGGACAGGCCAGGCCAGGCGGAAGGGGGCTCTGCCCGAGCCAGCTGCCTGACCCTATTCGTCCGCGCCCGGGTGGTGTTAGAGAGGGACTATGGCGCTGTCCACGGGCACCATAGGGCATCGCGGGGGGGGGGGGGGGGGGGGGGGGGGGGGTGATGCATCCTCAGACCAACTTTCCAAGATTGCCCACCTATACTAGTCCCTGGGGGGGGGGGGTGATGCATCCTCAGACCAACTTGTCCAAGATTGCCCACCTATACTAGTCCTACCTGCTCATAGGTTAACCGGTTTCCCCTAGTGTGTAGGGTGTGGACACAAAAGTGGGTTAGCTTAGAACTGGTGTGCGAAACATATAAGATTATTAAGGGTTTGGACACGCTAGAGGCAGGAAAGATGTTCCCAATGTTGGGGGAGTCCAGAACCTGAGGCCACACACAGTTTAAGAATAAGGGGTAAGCCATTTAGAACGGAGACGAGGAAACACTTTTTTTTCTCGCAGAGACCTATGAGAATGCAGGGTGACTTGGACAGGTTGAGGGAGTGGGCAGATGCATGGCAGGTGAAGTTTAATGCGGATAAATGTGAGGTTATCTACTTTGGTAGCAAAAACAGGAAGGCAGATTACTATCTAAATGGCGTCAAGTTGGGAAAAGGGGAAGTACAACGGATCTGGGGGTCCTTGTTCATCAGTCTATGAAAGTAAGCATGCAGGTACAGCAGGCAGTGAAGAAAGCGAATGGCATGTTGGCCGTTATAACAAGAGGAGTCGAGTATAGGAGCAAAGATGTCCTTCTGCAGTTGTACAGAGCCCTAGTGAGATCACACCTGGAGTATTGTGCACAGTTTTGGTCCCCGAATTTGAGGAAGGACATTCTTGCTTTGAGGGAGGTTTACAAGGTGAATTCCCGGGATGGCGGGACTGTCATATGCTGCTAGAATGGAGCGGCTGGGCTTGTATACTCTGGAGTTTAGAAGGATGAGAGGAGATCTTTTTGAAACATATAAGATTGTTAAGGGTTTGGATATGCTAGAGGCAGGAAACATGTTCCCGATGTTGGGGGAGTCCAGAACCAGGGGCCACAGTTTAAGGAGGGGTAAGCCATTTAGAACGGAGATGAGGAAACACTTTTTTTCACGCAGAGAGTTGTGAGTCTGTGGTATTCTCGGCCTCAGAAGGCGGTGGAGGCCGGTTCTCTGGATGCTTTCAAGAGAGAGCCAGATAGGGCTCTTAAAGATAGCGGAGTCAGGGGATATGGGGAGAAGGCAGGAACGGGGTACTGATTGGGGATGATCAGCCATGATCACATTGAATGGCAGTGCTGGCTCGAAGGGCCAAATGGCCTACACCTGCGTCTATTGTCTACAACGGGTGAATGAATGATCGACATGGACTATTTGTTTAAGAAGGAACTGCAGATGCTGGAAAATCGAAGGTAGACAAAAATGCTGGAGAAACTCAGTGGGTGAGGCAGCATCTATGGAGCGAAGGAATAGGTGGCTCGACCCGAAACGTCACCTAATCCTTCACTCCATAGATGCTGCCTCACCTGCTGAGTTTCTCCAGCATTTTTGTCTCCCGTAGGCATGGACTAGGTTGGCCGAAGGGCATTTTTCCACACTGAATCTCTAAACTAAACTAATCAACGGTGAGAATAAATTAATAATCAGTGATGTACTTTGTTTCATTCCAGGCTCATCCCACCACAACGGGGCATCCTATCAGCAGCCAATCTCCAACCATCCAGGTAGGAACGTTTTCAGAAAATCAACTCCCCTTCCCATTCCCAGACTGACCTCCCTCCCTGTCCTCTGCCCTCTCCACTGACAGATTGAGGCGAAACCCAAACTAGAATAACTGCACTTCATCTTCTTCCCGGGTGGTGGTACAGCACAGAAACAGGCCCTTCGGCCCAACTCGCCCATGCCGAGCCAAGATGCCTCATCTTATAATCATGAAGGTGCACAAAATCATGAGAGATTAGATGCACAGAATTTCTCCCAGAGTGGGGGGAATCGAGACCAGAGGACAGGTTCAAGGTGATGGGGAAAAGACTCAAAAGGAATCCGATCGTAACCTTTTTCACACAGAATCTCTTGCCCAAAGTAGGGGAATCGAGGACCAGAGGACATAGGTTCAAGGTGAAGGGGAAAAGACTCAATAGGAATCCGAGTCGTAACCTTTTCACACAGAATCCTCTAGCCAGGATAGGGAATCGAGGACCAGAGGACATAGGTTCAAGGAGAAGGGGTAAAGATTTAATAGGAATCCGAGTCGTAACCTTTTCACACAGAATCTCTAGCCCGGAGTAGGGGAATCGAGGATCAGAGGACATGGGTTCAAGGTGAAGGGGACAAGATTTAATAGGAATCTGAGGGGTAACTTTTCCATACAAAGGGTGTTGGTGTATGGAACGAGGTAGTTGAGGCTGGGATTATCCCAACATTTAAGCTTGACGACATCTTTCCTCTAACAACTCTCCATTGTTCTGTGAGTGGGAGCCCGAGAAGCACTGAGCAACGTTTGTGCTCATTGTAGATCTTTGTCGCCCCCATCTGACGAATCAATTAAAGATTGCCATGGTCTACCTTTAATAGTTTTTGTTGCTATCTGCTTTTTAAGAAACGATCTTTGACAATGAGAGGAATAGATGCACAGAGTCTCTTGCCCAGACTTGGGGAATCGATGACCAGAGGACACAGGTTCAAGGTGAAGGGGAAAAGATTCAATAGGAATCCGAGGGGTAACCTTTTTCACACAGAATCTCTAGCCCGGAGTAGGGGAATCGAGGACCAGAGGACATAGGTTCAAGGTGAAGAGGACAAGATTTAATAGAAATCCAAGGGGTAACTTTTTTCACACAGAATCCCTAGCCCAGAGTAGGGGAATCGAGGACCAGAGGACACAAGTTCAAGGTGAAGGGGAAAAGATTTAGGAATCTGAGGGGTAACTTTCCCCCCCCCCCTCATACTTCAAACCTCCAGTGAATACAAGCCTAGTCTTTTCAATCTTTCCTCATCTTTCCTCTTATAGAAACATATAAAATTATAAAAGGACTGGACAAGCTAGATGCAGGAAAAATGTTCCCAATGTTGGGCGAGTCCAGAAGCAGGGGCCACAGTCTTAGAATAAAGGGGAGGCCATTTAAGACTGATGTGAGAACAAACTTTCCCACCCAGAGAGTTGTGAATGTGTGGAATTCCCTGCCACAGAGCGCAGTGGAGGCCAAGTCACTGGATGGATTTAAGAGAGAGTTAGATAGAGCTCTAGGGGCTAGTGGAATCAAGGGATATGGGGAGAAGGCAGGCACGGGTTATTGATTGGGGACGATCAGCCATGATCACAATGAATGGCAGTGCTGGCTCAAAGGGCCGAATGGCCTCCTCCTGCTCCTATTTTCTATGTTTCTATATCTGGGAGGAAACCGAATATCTCGGGGAGAATGTGCAAATGCCATCAGGACAGCACCCGTTGGATGGGATCAAACTCGGATCAAAGGGATCGAAGACTGGATAGACTCGGCTTGTACTCGCTGGAATTTAGAAGATTGAGGGGGGATCTTATAAAGACTTACAAAATTCTTAAGGGGTTGGACAGGCTAGATGTGGGAAGATTGTTCCCGATGTTTGGGAAGTCCAGAACAAGGGGTCACACAGTTTAAGGATAAGGGGGAAGTATTTTAGGACCGAGATGAGAAAATCAGTTTTCACACAGAGAGTGGTGAGTCTGTGGAATTCTCTGCCACAGAAGGTAGTTGAGGCCAGTTCATTGACTATATTTAAGAGGGAGTTAGATGTGGCGCTTGTGGCTAAAGGGATCAGGGGGTATGGAGAGAATGCAGGTACGGGATACTGAGTTGGATGATCAGCCGTGATCATATTGCAGGCTCGAAGGGCCGAATGGTCTGCTTCTGCACCTATTGTCCATGTTTCTGTGAACCCTCTCCACCTCTGTGAGATCACCTCCCTCATCATCCGTCCCGCTCGTTCCTCCGCCAGGCCCGGAGTTCTGGTGTTCCGTCACCTACTTTGAGATGGACGTGCAGGTGGGCGAGATGTTCAAGGTGCCCGCCAGCTGCCCGGTCGTCACCGTCGACGGCTACGTGGACCCGTCGGGAGGAGACCGCTTCTGCCTCGGCCAGCTCTCCAACGTACACCGCACTGACGCCAGCGAGAAGGCCAGGTGAGCGCCCGCATCCGGTGCGGGGTCGTCGCGTGTACCTGCCTACCTACCGTGAAAAGCTCAGGTCAAGTCGAGAGTCCCAGATAGGGCAATGCAATGGAATGCTGGCCTTCATAACAAGAGGATTTCAGTATAGCGGTAAAGAAGTTCTTCTGCAGTTGTATATGGCTCTGGTGAGACCACGTCTGGAGTATTGCGTCCAGTTTTGGTCTCCTAATTTGAGGAAGGACATCCTTGTGATTGAGGCAGTGCAGCGTAGGTTCACGAGATTAATCCCTGGGATGGCGGGACTGTCGTATGAGGAAAGATTGAAAAGACTAGCCTTGTATTCACTGGAGTTTAGAAGGATGGGGGGGGGGATCTTATAGAAACATATCAAATTATAAAAGGACTGGACTGTCTTCAGGCTCTGAAACCACAGGCGCGCGCATATAAAACATATAAAATTATAAAAGGACTGGACAAGCTAGATGCAGGAAAAATGTTCCCAATGTTGAGCGAGTCCAGAACCAGGGGACACACAGTCTTAGAATAAAGGGGAGGCCATTTAAGACTGAGGTGAGAAAAAACGTTTTCACCCAAAGAGTTGTGAATTTATGGAATTCCCTGCCACAGAGGGCAGTGGAGGCCAAATCACGAGATCCCTAGGATGGCGGGACTGTCATACGAGGAAAGATTGAAAAGACTAGGCTTGTATTCACTGGAGTTTAGAAGGATGAGGGGGGGGGGAATCTTATAGAAACATATAAAATTATAAAAGGACTGGACAAGCTAGATGCAGGAAAAATGTTCCCAATATTGGGCAAAAACAGCCTCTTAAACATTACCTGTCATGATTACAGCTAGAAGCCCAGTTTTAAAATCTATTAAAGAGCTTCCCATCCAGTTTCTTGCCCTTCACTAGTTTCCCAAGTCAAGCAGCAAAAGTCTTTATCGTGCTCTCTCTCCTTGCATCTTGATGAACCAGCTCTGGCATACAGTGTGCACTTCGATAAGGAGTCCCATGCTGGGAAAGCAAGGAGGCAAGTGCTCTGGGCAAAGCAGCTAAAACCTAATTTGAGGAAGGACATCCTTGTGATTGAGGCAGTGCAGCCAGCGTAGGTTCACGAGATTGATCCCCGGGATGGCGGGACTGTCATATGAGGAAAGATTGAAAAGACTAGGCTTGTATTCACTGGAGTTTTGAAGGATGAGGGGGGGGGGGGGGGGGGGGGAATCTTATAGAGGCAGCGACTGCGATAGATCCCCTCGAAGGTGGGGAGGTCAGAGCCGATGATGGACTGGGCAGTGGTCACGACTTGTTGCAGCCTTTTCCGCTCCTGGGCGCTCAAGTCGCCGAACCAAGCCACGATACAACCGATCAGCGTGCTCTCTACTCTGCACCTGTAGACGTTCGATAGAGTCCTCCTTGACAAGCCGCAGCATACATGTTGCGTGCTACGCGATTACAATCGAGCCGTCCACAGTGTACAGATACAGCATACCTGCCAACTATTCCGATTTGGGCGGAAATTTTTCCATCCCAATTCCGAATTCCGATTTTTTTTCCTCAATATGAAAAAAAATTGGAATTCGGAATTGGGGGAAGCGTGCATGCGACCCATGGCGGCAGCGGCGGCGAGGAGACAGCGAGAGAGCGCACGCGGCTGTGCGCTTATGGGGACACGCACGGGTGTACGAGCACGCAGCCGCATGACCCCGCCCCGCCACGGTGGCGTTCGCGTCACTTGCCCCCCCCCCCCCCCCCCCCCCCGCACTGAGGTCACTTTGTTAACGAAGAAACTGCAGATGCGGAGAATCGAGGGTTACACAAAATGCTGGAGAACTCAGCGGGTGCAGCAGAAAGTCCCAGAAGGGACTCGACCCGAAACGTCGCCTATCTCCTTCGCTCCTGATGCTGCTACACCCGCTGAGTTTCTCCAGCTTTTTGTGTAACCCTCCTGAGTCCTTTCCCGCCCTCACTGACGTCACGTACCCCGCCCTCATGACGTCACTTGCCCGCCCCTACTGACGTCACGTGCCCCGCCCTCACTGACGTCAGACTAATAGGATTCCGATTTTTCAATCTCATAAGTTGGCAGGTATGGATACAGGGTTAAAGGAATTCTTTGCCACAGAAGGCGGTGAAGGCCAAGTCAGTGAATATGTTTCAGGCAGAGATAGATAGATTTTTGTTTGAGAAGGGAACTGCAGATGCTGGAAAATCGAAGGTAGACAAAATATGCTGGAGTAACTCAGCGGGTGAGGCAGCATCCATGAGCTCTTTGAAGGGTCTGGACCCGAACGCCACCTATTCCTTCGCTCCGTAGATGCTGCCTCACCTGCTGAGTTTCTCCATCGTTATGTCTACCTTCGATAGATTCTTCATCAGTACGGGTGTCGGGGGTTTTGGGGAGAAGGCAGGAGAATGGGGTTTAAGGGGGGGGGAGGATCGAATGGCGGGTAAGACTTGATGGGGAATGGCCTAATTCTGCTCCGAGCACTTACAACCTTATGAATAAAAATGCAAGATAAAGGGGGATAGGAGGGGCAATGAGGGGGGGGGGCTCTAGAAGCGATGGGGGGGGGGGGGGGGGGGGGGGGGGTCGTTTCATTGCAGTTTTCTTGTAAATTCTTTGGCCTACTTACTTACTTTCTGTGGTTCCGGCTGCAGGTTACACATCGGAAAGGGCATCCAGCTGGAGTGTCGGGGCGAGGGCGACGTCTGGATGCGGTGCCTGAGTGACCATGCTGTCTTCGTGCAGAGCTATTACCTGGACAGAGAGGCGGGCCGGGCCCCCGGGGACGCCGTGCATAAAATCTACCCCGGAGCCTACATCAAGGTGACAGATGTCCGCAGCGTTGCATTCCTCGTCTGTCCCAGATACAACAACACAACTCTTACTTACTATGTGTGTCCTTCCCTTCTCTCCCTCTCCTCTCTCACCTCTCCTCTGCCCCTTCCCCCATTCCCTTCCTCCCCCACCCCTCCCCCCTCTCCCTCACCCCCCTCACCCCCTCTCCCCCTCACCCCTCCCCCCTCACCCCTCTCCCCATCTCCCCCTCTCCCCCCTCACTCCCTCTCCCCTCCTTCCCCCTCTTCCCCCCCTCCCCCTCCTCCCCCCCCCTTTCCCCACTCCTCCCCCCTCCTCTCCCCCTCTACCCTCTCCTTCTCTTCCTCCACTCCTCTCCCCTCTCTTCCTCCTTCCCCCCCTCCTTCCCCCTCTCCCTCTCCCCCTCAGATATATACCCCTTTCCACCCCTCCCCCCCCCTCTCCTCCCCCTTCCTCCCCTCTCCCCACCTCTCCTCCTCTTCCCCCTCCCCCCCCTCTCCCCTCTCATCCCCCCCCCATCTCCCTGTCCCCTCTTCTGCCTTCACTCCCTCTCCCCTCTCTCCTCTCCCCCTCTCCCTCTCCCCCACCCCTCCTTCCCCCCTCTCCCTCTCCCCCCCGCCCTTTATCCCCGCCCTCCCCCCTTTCCCCTTCTCCACACTCCTCCTCCTCTTCCTCTCCCCCCCTCTCTCCTCTCACCCCCTCCGCCCCCCTCTTCCTCCCCCAACTCCCCCCCCCCTCCCCACCTCTTCCCCTCCTCCCGGACCCTCTCCCACTCTCCCTCTCCCCCTATATCCCCCTCCCCCCACCCCTCTACCCCTCCCCTTCCCCCTCTTCCGCCCCACCCCTTCCCACCTCTCACCCTCACTACCTAAACCGCTCCGCCCTCTCCCTCACCCCTGCTCTTCTTGTCTGCTTCTCCTGTGTTCTGCTCCCCCTCGACTGTGCTGTCTTGTCTTGTCTTGGCACCTCTCACCCTGCCCCCCTCCCACCTCCCGCTACTTGTGGTGCTCTCCCCCCTCCTCCTCCCACTGCCTCTCCTGCCCGCTTACTGTTCCGTTCCCCCTCCCTCTGTCCCCCAGGTGTTTGACCTGCGCCAATGCCACCGGCAGATGCAGCAACAGGCGGCGACAGCGCAGGCAGCGGCGGCGGCCCACTGCACGCCTCGACGTGGCGGGGGAACATTCCGGGCCCCCCCCCCCGCTCTTTGCCCGTGATTGGAGAATGCAGCGCGGCCCCGCCGTCAGTGAGTCTCGCCCGGCGTACCGACCGTCCCCGCCCAGCCTGCCCCCGAACGCTGGCACAGCACCGGAGACCCGGGTCCGATCCCGGCCACGGGCGCTTGTCTGCACGTTCTCCCCGTGACCCGCATGGGTTTTCTCCGAGATCACAAGGAATAGGAGCAGAATTAGGCCATTCGGCCCATCAAGTCTACTCCACCATTCAATCATGGCTGATCTATCTCTCCCTCCTAACCCCATTCTCCTGCCTTCTCCCCGTAACCTCTGATATCTGTACTAATCTCTGCCTTAAAAATATCCACTGACGGCCTCCACGGATTTCTGTGGGAAAGAATCCCACTGATTCACCACCCTCTGACTAAACATAGAAAATAGGTGCAGGAATAGGCCATCTAAACTAAAGGTAGACAAAAATTCTGGAGAAACTCAGCGGGTGAGGCAGCATCTATGGGACAATAATGCTGGAGAAACTCAGCGGGTGAGGCAGAATAGATGCTGCCTCACCCGCTGAGTTTCTCCAGCATTTTTGTCCCATAGATGCTGCCTCACCCGCTGAGTTTATAAATTAAATCCCGTCTCTCCCCTTGCAGTGCCCCGGAGGGGTGGCAGCACCGAGCACATTCCTCAACAGTGCTCTCCCCGCCATTCAGTCCCATTTGTACAACGTCAGACATTCACTATCTGTGACTAACCCCACAAGTACACTCCGATTAATGCCACCGCAGTTAAGGTCACCGGCGTACAGCACAGGAACAGGCCCTTCAGCCCACAATGTCAATCGACAATAGACAATAGGTGCAGGAGTAGGCCATTCGGCCCTTCGAGCCAGCACCGCCATTCAATGTGATCATGGCTGATCATCCCAATCATACCGAGATGAGAAAATCATTTTTCACACAGAGTGTGGTGAATCAGTGGAATTCTCTGCCACAGAAGGTAGTTGAGGCCAGTTCATTGGCTATATTTAAGAGTTAGATGTGGCCCTTGTGAATAAAGGATCAGGGGGTTATGGAGAGAAGGCTGGTTACGGGATACCTGAAGTTGGATGATCAGCCATGGTGGCAGGCTCGAAGGGCCGAATGGCCCTAATCCTGCATAACTGATTTTCTATGTTTCTAAGTACCGGCCCGTTCCTGCCTTCTCTCCATATCCCCTGTCCCGCTATCTTTAAGAGCCCTAATTCAACGCTCTCTCTTGAAAGCATCCAGAGAAACCGGCCTCCACCACCCTCTGAGGCAGAGAATTCCACAGACGTCACACCACTCTCTGTGAGAAAAAGTGTTTCCCCTTCCATCGTCTCCGCTCCTAAATGGCTTCCCCCTCATTCTTTAAACTGTGTGTGGCCCTGTTCTGGACTCCCCCAAACATCGGGAAGATGGTTTCCTGCCTCGAGCGGGGGGTGTGTAAGCCCTTCACAACCTTATATGTTTCAAATAAAATTGCCCTGTCATCCTTCTAAACTCCAGGAGTGGTACAAGCCCAGCCGCTCCATTCTTTCAAGCGATAGACAGTCCGCCACATCGGGCCCGGGCATTAACCTTGGTGGATCCTACCCCCCCGCTGGCGATCTTGGTCAAGGGCCGACAATAACCAGGGAAGCTGGAAAAGTAACTCAGCGGGTCATACAGCATCCTGGAGAAAAATTGGTTCCCATGTTTGGGGGATTTTTTTGTGGGAACCATGGGGAATCACAATTTAAATTAAGGGATATTGTTAGGCAGTTTAGGTTGTGTGAGGGTGGTATGTGGGTACTCATCAGGTAGGGGCATTTCTTAGGCTAGACCGAAATTTAAGTCCCGCCATTCCTTTTCCTCTGCCCGACCCGCCCTGATTAATTACTCGTCTTTTTTGCGTCCCATCTTCGGTTTAATCCGGCGTCTGCAGTTCCCTCCGTCGCCTGGTTCACACGAGCTTTTCACTGTACCTCGATGCACGCGACGATAAGCGGGACTCAAACTCCCGCACAGACGCACGCCCGCAGCTGGGTCTCGGGCGGCGGTTCTATCGCCACCACGCCGCCGCTCTCTCCTCCTCCGCTGTCGCCGTAGGCTGAAGCTCCTTCTGTGTGTCGTCCCGACCCCTCCCCCCCGTCGCAGGTCTCTCGGCAGCGGCTGGCATCGGCGTCGACGACCTGAGGCGTCTGTGCATCCTGCGGCTGAGCTTTGTGAAGGGCTGGGGCCCGGATTACCCCAGGCAGAGCATCAAGCACACGCCCTGCTGGATCGAGGTACATCTTCACCGCGCTCTGCAGCTGCTCGACGAGTGCTGCACACCATGCCCATCGCTGACCCCGGCTCGTCAACTGATGCCAACCTCCCCCCCACCCCCCCCCCTCCCCACAACCCCAACCCCCCCTCCCCATCCCCACAACAACCCCCTCCCTCCTGCCCCCACCCTACCCCCCTCCCCTCCCCACAACCCCCAATCCCCCACCTACCCCACAACCCCCTCCCTCTCTGCCTCCACCAACCCCCCCTCCCCTCCCCACAACTCCCTCTACCTAAAACCCCCTTCCCTTCTCCCCCAACAACCCCCTTCCCCCTCCCTCTCTCCCACCGCCCTCCCTCTTCCTCATACCCGGACCACCCCACACCCCTCCCCCCAACAACCCCTCCTCCCAAACCCGCCCTCCCCACAACCCCCACCCTCTCTGCCTCCCCCATTGCCTCCACCCAACCCCCTTCCCCAACCCCCCCCCCACTACCTCCACCCAAACCCCCTTCCCCAACCCCCCCAAAACTCCTCCCAACCCCTTCCCCCTCCCCAAATCCCCTCCCTCTCCCTACCCCCCTACCCCCCTGTCCCCAACCACCCTCCCTCTGCCCGATCCCCTCTCCTTCCCCCCCCCACGGCCTCTCCCCCACACACCCCCCTCTCCTCCAACCCCCCCCTCCTCTCCCTGAACCCCTCTCCCCACAACCCCCTTCCTCTCTCTGCCAACCCTCTCTCCTTTCCCCCCCTCCACGACCACTCCCCAACCCCTCCCACCCCCCTCCCCCCCCCCTACTCCCCCCCTACTGCCTCCACCCAATCCGCTCCCCCCCAACCCCCCCTTCCCCTCTCCCCACAACCCCCCCCTCGTTCTTCCCCAACTTCCACTCCCTCTCCCCACAACTCCCTCTACCTAAAACCAACCCGCTCCGCTCTCCGCCCACTCTACCCCACAACCTTCACTCCCCAACTCCCCCTCTCCCTCCCTTCCCCACCCTGCCAGATCCATATTCCCCACCCCTTCCCCAACCCCTCTCCCCCCCAGATCCCCCCCCACTGCCTCTCCCTCCCCTCTCCTGCCCAACCCGTCTCCACAGACTTTGTAAAATATACTGATGGGCTGAAGCCATGGAGCATCTTCGGTCCGACACAATATAACTTTATTTTTATATGTTTTATCTTATTTCTTATTTACTTTGTCACGCAAAGAAACCAACACTACAATCATGAACTTTGGAGGGGGGGGGGGATCTCTCTTCCCCCTTTTACCCCCACCCCCCCCCCCACCCCACGCCCACGCCGCGAGATGTATTTATTTGGGCTTTCTGACTTGAACTCGATAAAATATGGATGGACGAATCTTTTGTAGTCCGCGTACACTGGATCGGGATCTTTCCTCTCTTTTTAACATTCTGGATCTGCCGTGCAAGCCGCTTGTCACAGCGAGGATTACAGGACCGCCGCCGATTCCCCGGCACCCTGGGTTTCCAGAGCTTTGCCGGACTGATGGGGGGGGGGGGGGGGGGGTGGGAGATGATGTCCGTCGGTGAGTAGTCGAGGGAACTGACCGGGATTTCCAGAGCCCCGGGAGAGAAAGACCACCCGCTGACCGACCACGGAAGTACCCCATGAGGTTAGAACGAGGACAAAAATTTCGGGAGGGGTTCAATCGCGCTGACATGGAAATAGTCGCGAAGTGGTTGAGAACACGATTGCCGTAAAAACGGTGGTGGAAACTGTACGTAATTCCCACTGGGCTATTAGGGGCTCTGTGATTTATATATATATATATATATATATATATATATATATATATATAAATATTTTCCCTTAGTTATGTTAAAGGGGAATGTTTTTAAGCCCCCCCCACGTTCTCTTCATTAGATGTCACTTTAATTGTGCAACTCTACCTGAACTGGAGGTGAAACCTCACACATCCGATGAAATAATAACTTAGTCCATTATCCTGGGCTTGTGGTGTTTTTTTTAAATATATACTGTGCACTGTGGATGACTGGACTGTAATCATGTATTGTCTTTCCGCTGTTTATATGCGATTGCTTAAGATTCTAGTCAAGTTTATTCGTCACATTCACACACATACGAGATGTGCAGTGAAATGAAAAAGTGGCAGTGCTCGCGGACTTTGTGCAACAAACAACCCAACAAACTACAAACAGAATGGAACAGAATCACATATTCTTTTACATATTACATATTGTGGGAGGATGGAAAAAGGAAAGAAAAAAACCCCAGCAATTTTTAAAAAACAGTAGAATGGTCCAGTAAAGTGAGTCGCAAAAACCCTCGGTGAGTGTACACGGGACTGGGAGATAGACAGTAGACAATAGGTGCAGGAGTAGGCTATTCGGCCCTTCGAGCCAGCACCGCCATTTACTGTGATCGTGGCTGATCATCCCCAATCAGTACCCCGTTCCTGCCTTCTCCCCATATCCCCTGACTCCGCTATCTTTAAGAGCCCTTTCTGGCTCTCTCTCTAAAGCATCCAGAGAACCTGCCTCCACCGCCCTCTGAGGCAGAGAATTCTACAGACTCACAACTCTCTGTGAGAAAAAGTGTTTCTCGTCTCCGTTTTCTAAATGGCTTACCATTATTCTTATACTGTGTGTTGGCCCCTGGTTCTGGACTCCCCCAACATCAGGATCATGTTTCCTGCCTCTGGCGTGTCCAAAGCCTTCTTAAACAATCTTCTTTGTTTCTTGAGGTATCCTCTCATCCTTCTGTGAGAAAAGTGTTTCCTCGTTCTCCGTTTCTAAATGGCCGACCCTTATTCTTAGCACTGGTGGTGCAGGAGGCAGAGATGCCAGGGACTGGGGACAGGGGGAGAGTCGCTGCCACACTGGCGCACACACCCGGGCTCCATCCCGGGTCTGTACGTCGCGTTTCCCCGTGCCCGCGTGGGTTTTCTCCCAAAAATCTTCGGTTCCCCCTCCCCCCAACACTTCCAAGAAACGTGCAGGTTTGTAGATTAATTGGCTTGGTGTATGGTGTAAATATACACACCCTAGTGTGTGTGTTATGGGATAGTGTTAGCGTGCGGTGATCATCCCGGCCAGTGTCCGACCGTTGATTCACGACCACCACCCCTACTTCTCTCGGTTCGTTGTGTTTTGGACGGCAGGGCAGCCGGACTTTGCCACGGGCCAAAAACCTCTCGGCTGGCTTTGTGTGCGTCCAGCACCCGGGCCAACTCATCATTCATCCGGCCACGGCCGAGTCGGTCAACGGACTGCTGTTGGGGAATTTGTCCCGTATTGTGAACTTTTGTCCCTTATTTGGCCGGTGTGAGAAAGTTGGCGATCCTCGTTGCATGTGTGGGGGGTGGGTGTGTTGGAGGAGAGGAAACACACACAGTTGTGTTGAGCTGAACATAACCCCAGGGTCTGATTGCCTAAGAATTGTTAAGGGCTTGGACCGCTAGAGGCAGGAAACATGTTCCCGATGTTGGGGGAGTCCAGGGGCCACAGTTTAAGAATAAGGGGTAAGCCATTTAGAACGGAGACGAGGGAAACCTTTTCTCACAGAGAGTTGTGAGTCTGTGGAATTCTCTGCCTCAGAGGGCGGTGAGGACGGTTCTCTGGATGCTTATCAAGAGAGAGCTTAAATAGGGCTCTTAAAAATAGTTGGAATGTCAGGGGATATGGGAGGAGAAGGCATGAATGGGGGTACTGCCCCCCGATTGGGGATGTTCTGCCTGATCACATGAATGGGGGTGCTTGCTCGAAGGGCCAAATGGCCCTCCTCATGCACTATTGTCTGTTGTCTCTTGTATCATTCAGTCTTGGGTGACACTCTGATCCTCCTGGCACATGATTCCTCTGCTGCTAGCAGCCAGAACTGCAGGCGTGTGATTTCAAATCTCAAAAGCTGTGGACGAAAAATGTGGAGGGGAAACTCAGCGGGGTGCAAGGCAGCATCCATGGAGCGAGGAAATAGGCAACCGTTTCGGGTCGAGACCCTTCTTCAGACCCGAAACGGCACCTGTTTCATTCGCTCTGGATTGCGCCTCACCCGCTGAGTTTCTCCAGCATTTTTGTCTACCTTCGATTTTGTCCAGCATCTGCAGTTCCTTCGAAAGCAAAAAGCTGTTGGTAACTCATTCGGTCAGACAGCATCCCTGGAAAAAAAGGAATAGGTGACATTCCGGTTCAAAACCATTCTTTAGACCCGAAACGCTGCCAATTCCTTCTCACAATAGACAATAGGTGCAGGAGGAGGCCATTAGGCCCTTCAAGCCAGCGACGCCATTCAATGTGATCATGGCTGATTATCCCCAATCAGTACCCCGTTCCTGCCTTCTCCCAATATCCCCTGACTCCGCTATTTTAAAGAGCCCTATCTAGCTCTCTCTTGAAAGCATCCAGAGAACCGGCCTCCACCGCCCTCTGAGGCAGAGAATTCCACAGAGAGATCCAGAGATGCTGCCTGACCCGCTGAGTTACGTCAGTACTTTGGCTTCAGTAAACTCTTAAAGTGTCCCTAGTGTTGGATAGTGTTGATGTGCGGGGATCGCTGGTTGGCACGGACGCATTGGGCTGAAGGGCCTGTTTCCGCGCTGCACAGTTGGACTTCACTGACTTGGCCTCTGACTAAAGAAATTCCTCCTCAACCCATTCTTAAAGGAACGTCCTTTAACTCTGAGGTAAGTGACCTAGACTTTCCCACTGGTGGAAGCATCCTCTCCACATCCACTCTATCCTGGGCTTACTCCAGTGGACTGTTGGTAAGAAAATGAATTTCACCGAGTTAGCACTTGTGACAATAGATGCATAATTGAGACCGACAGGATACACGGAGGTGGGTTTTCCCACTGCTCACAGACCGGGAGCATCTTTGAGTGGGAAGAATGGGTTTTGGCTGGGACTTCTATTCGGCTGAATGATCAGAGGTGAGTCGCTACCTCGCAGCGCCAGAGACCCAGGTTCAATCCTGACTACAGTTGCTGACTGCAAGGAAGTTCTTCCTGTGATGGCGTGGGTTTTCTCCGGGTGCTCTGGTTTCCTGCGGGTGCTCCGGTTTCCTCCCACACTCGAAAGATGTGCAGGTTTGTAGGTGAATTGGCTTCGGTAAGCTGTTGAAGTGTCCGTAGTGTGTGTGTAGGATAGTGTTGGTGTCTGGGGATCGCTGGTCGGCACGGATATGGTGGGCCGAAGGGCCTGTTTCCCTGCTGTAAATTTGGACTTTCCTCAATACTTTTCAACCCTTCTTTCTCATGCCTTTTGCTCTTAATCTCCAGCCTTTGTCCCAACCATTTGCCTCTCCTACCCCCTGCCCGCCCGTGTTCAACTATTACGCATGGTCCTGCCTAAAGGCATGTTGGCCTTATAACAAGAGGAGTCGAGTACAGGAGCAAAGAGGTCCTTCTGCAGGTGTACAGGGCCCTATTGAGACCACACCTGGAGCATTGTGTGCAGTTTTGGTCCCCTAATTTGAGGAAGGACATTCTTGCTACTGAGGGAGCCCAGCGTAGGTTCACCAGGTTAATTTCCAGGTGGCTGTGGGTCGGTTCATATGCTGATGAGAATGGAGCAGCTGGGCTTGTACACGGCCAGCTGAGTTTAGAAGGATGAGAGGGAATCTTATTGAAAACATATAAGATTGTTAGGGTGGACACGCTAGAGGCAGGAAACATGTCCCGATATTGGACGAAGTCCAGAACAGGGGCACACACAGTTTAAGAATAAGGGGAGTAAGCCATTTTGAAAGGAGATGAGAAAAAAAACATTTTTCTCACAGAGAGTTGTGATTCTGGAAATCTCTGCTCAGAGGGCGGTGGAGGCCGGTTTCCCTGGAATGTTCCAAAGAGGCTAGATATGGTCTTAAAGATAGTGGAGTCAGGGGGATATGGGGGGAGAAGGAGGAACAGGGTATGATTGGGGGATGATCTATGCCGTGTGATCCATTGAAGACTGTGCGGGCTCGAAGGGCGAAGGCTCTCATGCACCTATTGTCTGTTGTCTCCCCTTACGAGTTTTCTGTCCCCACCGCTACAATCGGGTCAGAAGAAACATCACCATCCATTTCTCCTAGGATGCTGCCTGACCCGCGGGGTTACTCCAGCCTTTTGTGTCTGACTCACTCAGCTATTCCAGCACTATTTTTTTTTTTGGGCTTATCACATACCACCAACTTTCTCCCTTCCCCACCGCACCATCGGTCCGGAGAAGGGGGGTCAATTCGGATAATATCAACTGCCCTTTCCACAGGTGCTGCCTGACCGCGCGTTCTTCCGGACTTTGTGTCTTTGCTGAACATTACTTGGCCGATCATTGCCTCCAGCAGGTGGCAACATAGGACAAAAGTTTTAGTTTATTCAATTCAGCTTTACTGTATTCCACAGAGACAAGTGTGGGGTTCATCGGAATGCAGTTTAGCGTCAGTCGTGGTTATAGCAATATAGAAATAAACACAGATTGCAGGACAATGTGAAACGGAGAGACTGGAGATATCTATCGGCGGGGACTCCGAGTTCAGCAGTGTGATGGTGTTGTATAGAAGCTGTTCCTCATCCTACTTGGTGCGGGACTGAGGATCCGGACGCCTCCCTGATGGTAGGAGGGCAAACGTCCATGGTTGGGGTGGGTGGGGTCCTTGAGATCTTCAGCCGTCTCAGACACCGTTGTCGAGTGGAGGGCATCCATGCAGGAGCTGGGCCACCGATGATGTGCTGGGGGTTTTCACCACCCGTTGAGTGCCTTCTGTCTTGCTACGTGCAACTGCTGTACCAGACCGTAAAGCAAGCGTGTTCAGGATGGCCTTCGATGGATTACAGCGGTAGAAGAGGGCAGGATCTGGGGGGGCAGGAGGGCTTTTTTGGCCGCCTCAGTGAAGTAAAGGCGCTGCTGCGCTTTTTGATCGCTTGGAGGTGTTGAGGGACCAGGACATGTCCCCGGGATGTGTACCGAGGAATTTGTAGTGGAGACCGCTCCACTCGGTCCGTTGATATGGATGGG
>JAVHYY010000178.1:0-25000 GCA_035221665.1 Okamejei kenojei
TGGGGTTGATTTTGCCCCACACCCCCCCCCCCCCCCTCTCCCAGTGCCCCAACTTACCTCCCCAGCTGGCCTACCTCAACCACCCCTCCCCCCCCTCCCTCCCCCCACACCCCACGCCCCCCCTCTCCTTGCGCCCCTCACCCCCCCCCCCCCCCCCCCCCCCCCCCCTACCTACCCCCCACCCCCCACCACCTTCCCCCCCAGAGCAACTAGTGTTTTGTACCTAATACATGCAGATGGATAAGACGGCAGTCAGGGAATGGCCAGGAATAGGTGCAAGGAAGCGCTGCAGGATTTTTAGACAAGCCAGGGCGATTGACTGTCTCACACATGCTCCGTGGCTCTCTGTGGAGCCCGGAAGCAGAGAGGATGGATTAGGGAGGTGCGTGGGTGGTAAACCTAGGCGGGGGATCGTGGCGATATCGTGTGGCAAAAGGGGAGAGGAAGCCCGGCATCGTGGAATGGAAATCAACCCATTCTGGTATTCCAGCCCATCGCCCCAATCCACCCACAGCGCCAGAGCAATAGACACTAGACAACAGACGCCGGGGTGGTTGTAGGGTTATTTTAGTTAGACAGGGGGGTCGAGGACATTCGGCTCCTTCAGCCAGCACCGCCATTCAAAGTGATCCGGCTGTCGTCCCCAAATCAGATTCCCCGTTCCTGCCTTCTCCCCAATACAATATCCCCTGACTCCGCTATCTTTAACTGCTATCTAGCTCTCTCTTGAAAGCATCCGGAAGAAAGGCCCTCCGAAGGCAGAGAATTCCACAGACTCCACCACTCTCTGTGAGAAAAAATGTGTTTCCTTCGTTCTCCGTTCTAAATGGCCACCGACGACCCTTCTTATTCTTAACTGGCCCCTGGTGCTGGACTCCCCCAACATTGGGAACAGGTTCCTGTCTCTAGTGTGTCGAAACCCTTAACAATCTATATTGCTTCAACGAGATGCCCCTCTTCCTTCTCTAAAAACTCAGAGTTGTTCAAGCCCAGCCGCTCCATTCTCTCAGCGTTATTTTATGAACAGTCCCGCCTCCCGGAATTAACCTGGTGTACTCGCTGGGCTCCTCAATAGCCAAGAATGTCTTTCCTCAAATTAGGGGACCAAAACTGTAAGCAATACTCCAGGTGTTGTCTACCAAGACCCTTTACATCTGCAGTAGGAACCTCATGCTCCTTGTACCTCAAATCCTTTTGCTATGAATGCCAACATACCATTCGCTTTTTTCACTGCCTGCTGCACCTGCATGCCTTATTTCAATGATGGTGTTACATGCCACCCAGGTCTCGCTGCTTCTCCCCTTTTCCTAATGCGCACCGCCATCAGATAATAGTTCTACCTTCCGGTTTTTGACCCCAAAGTGGATAACCACACACATTTATCCACAGTATACTGCATCTGCCATTGCATTTGGCCCACTCACCCAGGCCTTACCAAGTCACCTTGTGCAGCCTCCTAGCATCATCCTCACAGCTAACACTGCCCCCCCCCAGTTAGTGTCTTCCGCAAACTTGGAGATTATTGCCTTCAATCCCTCACCAGTATATTTATTAAATATTGTTTATAGCTTATTCTTAAACTGTGGTGTATGGCCCCTGGGTCTGGCTTCCCCCCCAACTATCGGGAACTGTTTTCCTGCCTCTAGGTTTGTCCAAAACCCTTATTAATTTTATAAGTTCAATGTGATCCCCTCTCATCCTTCTTAAACTCAGAGTGTGTACAAGCCCAGCCCGCTCCATTCTCTCAGCGTTTAAGGACAGTCCGCCATCCCGGGGAATAATTACTGGGTGAACCTTCGCTGGGCTACCTCGACAGCGAGGTAAGTCCTTCCTCACATTTGCTCGATGGGTCCGTAACGGCCTCCTATTCTTATGGCTCACGTCTTTAAGGGATGGGGGATGGGAGAGAGGCAGCAGAGTTCTCCTCTGTTGTCAACGACCAAAACTGAGATCTCTGAAGCCCCGCATCTGCCTTTTCCCTGGAGCTGCCTGTCTTCACACAGCGTGTGCTATCATTCAGTTTCCCAACCCCCCACCTTGGGCCCTGACCCTGATGAGGATGGGACACAATCTGGCAACAGCGATTATTAACTGCGGCTCCCTCGATAAGATGAAAAGAGAGCGCGACACACCGCCCCACTCATTACGGGCGTCTGCTGCTGCTTGCTCACTTAACCCAGGGCACTTCTCCTCATCCTACCCTTTCTGCCCCAAAACCAGCAGAGGGACGTGATCACACCACCTTTACCGTGCTATCCATATGACCATTATAACAACTACTGCACGGAAACTGGCCCTTCTCGGCCTTCCAGTCCGTGCCGTCCATTTGTTTTTCCCTAGTCCCATCTACCTTGCACTCAGACCATACCGTCCTTTCCTTTCACGTCCATTTTACCTTATCACTCTACTTTAATGTTGTTAAAATAGATCCTGCTCCACCATTCTGCCGGAAGCTCATTCCACACAGCCACCACCCTCTGAGTAAAGAAAGGTCCCCCTCGACTAGACCTAAAACGGCTGGAGTACTCTGGGGTCGACTTCATCTCTGGAGACAAGGGGTAAGATGGGAACGTTTTTAGGTGGAGACCCTTCTACAACGGGGTCAGACCACAAACAAACACAACACACACTCCACCACCCCTAACCAACCACACACATAACCAAAACCAACACACACACACACACACCTAACAACCACCACACACTAACAACCACCACACACACACTAACCAACCACACCACAACACAACACACACACCCCACACACTAACGAACCACACACACAACACATAACCATCCACACACACACTACACTACCAACCACACACACACACACACTAAAATCCAAACCACACACCACACACACACTAAACAAAACCAACACACCACACTAACCAACCACACACACACACACACACTAACCAACCACACAACACACACACAACACACACACACACCACACACACACTAAACCAACCACACCACACACACACTAACCAAACCACACACACACACACACACACTAACATCCACACACACAAACACATCACACACTAACCAACCACACCTACACACCACACACACACTAACTAAACCACAACCACACTAACCAACCAACACACACACACACACACTAAACCAACAAACCAACCACACACACACACACACACACACTAACCACACACACACACACACTAACCAACCACACCACACACACACAACAACACCATTAACCACACTAACCAACCACACACCACACCACACACAAACACACACTAACCACCACCACACACACCCACTAACCAACCACCACACACACACACACACACACACACTTACACAAACCAATCCACATCTCACATCACGAACCAACACACAAACACACTCTACTACAACACACACACCCACACCACCACTCTAACCATCCTCACACACACACACACAAATCAACCTCACACACACACATACACACTAACCAACCACACAACTCACACCAAATAAACCACACACACACTCAAACACACTAAACCAACCACACACACATCACTCGTAACCAACACACACACTCACACTAACCACCACACTCACACACACACGCCACACACACATAACCACCTCTCACACACACACTAACAACCTCACACAATCACATATCCAACCACACAGCACACACACACCACATCACACTAAACCACACACACTCACACACACCACACACACTAACAACCACTCACACACTCTAAAACCAACACACACACAACACACACTAAACCGACCACACACACTCACTAACCAACCACACACACACCAATACAATAACCACACCTCACACACACACTCAACCAACCACACACCACAACACACTAACCAACCACAACACACCTCACTCCACTATCCGACCACACACACACACTAACCCAACCACACCCTCACTCACTACCTACACCAAACACTAACTAACCACACACACACACACACTAACTAACCACACACCACACTCACACCACCACAACACACTAACCAACCACACACCACACTAACCAACACAACACACACACACAAAACCACCACACACAGACACACTAACCAACACACCACTACACACACCATCTAACCAACCACACACACACACACACACTTAACCAACCACACACACAACACACCCACTAAACCAACCAACACACACACAACACACACACACACACACACACACTAACCAATACACACACACAACACCACACTAACCAACCACAACACACACACACACACTAACAATCTACCACACACACACACACACTAACCAACACACACACACACAACACACACCCACACACACACTCAACACCACACACACACAAACCAAACCACACACACACACACACACACACGCCACAAACAACCACCACACACCACACACACACACACACACACAACAAACCAACCACACACACATCAACACACCCCACACACACACACACAACACACACACACACTAACCAACCACTCACACACACACACACACACACACACACACACTAACAACCACACACCACAACACACACACACACACCACACACACTAACCACCACAACACCACACACCACACACAACACACACAAACCAACACACACACCTGAACCAACCAAACACACACCACACACACACACACACACCACACACACTAACAAACCACACACACAACCCACACACACACACAAACCAACCACACACAACACACACACTAACCAAACCACACAACACACACCACACACACACACACCCCACACACTAAAACCAACCCAAACACACACACACCACACACACACACACACCCCAAAAACCAACCACACACACACACACACACTACCAACCACACAACACTCACCCACACACACACCACCACACACCACCACACACACACACACCACAACACTAAACCAACCACACCACACACACACACACTAACCAACACACCACATAAACCAGCCACACACAACAAACCAACACACACACACACACACTAACCAACCACACACCCCACCACACACACACACACACACACACCACACACACACACACTAACCAAACCACACACACACACACACTAACCAACCTCACACACACTAACAACCACACCACACACTAACCAACCACACCACACACTACCAACCACACACCACACAAAACAACCACTACACACACACCCACACACACAACACTAACCAACCCACACACACAACACCCCCCCCCCCCCCACACAACACCCCCACACACCCACACACACTAACTAACCACCACACACACACCTAACCACCACACAAACACACACACACACACTAACTAACCACACACAAACATAACTTAACCAACCACACACACACACACACACACACATAACAACCACACACACCATAAACCAAACCAATACACACACACACCCACACACACTCATAACCAACCACACACACACTAACCAACCTCATACACACACACACACACAACACACACACTAACCACCACCAAACACACTAACCAACCAATACACACACACCACACACACACACAATAACCAACCAACACCACCACTAACCAACCACATACACAACATCACACACACACACACACTCACACACACACACACTCACCAACCACACACACACTAACCAACACACACACACACACACACACACTCACACACACACACACACACATCGTTTGAGAACATCAGTCAACAACACCCTCAAGTTTTAAGTCAGCAGCAGACTTCAATTTGCAAAATCAAAACTAAAATCTCCGGTTCAACATATTTAAGCATGCACTAAACCTGTCAACTATGCCATTCTTTGATGAGGAAGGGATTAACACAAACTGTGACGAGGTCACTGACCAAAGCTTAATTGCGACGATACTGACACTTAAAACATCAAAGATCCTATTCGCGAGCAAGTATAGCAAGATAGCCACTCGGACGAACAATACGCCGTACGGTCACGGGTTCCCTCTCGGGCCCCATTTCCGTAACCGGCGTCCGTCTTCCAGCCCGCCACCAAAGATCCCGGTCGCGGCGTGGGGCCAAAGAGAAAAGAGAACGACGGCGCGGGTGACGGAAGCGCGTTTACGGATACATCCTTGGTAAAATAATAGTTCTTGGTAAAAAAATAAACCACCTCCTCGTTTTCAGAATTATAATAATTTATTTACATCAAACTGTTCGCCCGCAACGTTGATGTCTCGCTGGTTCGGGGTGGTCGGGTCGGGTTGGGGTCGGGGGGGTTACCGAAAATGGATGGGAAAAATAGGCCCCTCCCCCAACGTTTTGCGCTACCAAACGTCAGGCCATTTGCATTTAGAAGGCAGTAGTGGTCTATCTTGCTCCGTTATAGGATTCTGTGTCTTAAATACGGTGAGCGTTTTGACGGCGCTTGGGGCCTGGACTCACTGGAGTTAGATGATGAGGGGGGACCCTCGTTGTGAAACCAGTGGGAGAGTAGCCTCAGGGGATCTGTGTTGGGTCCATGTTTGTTTGTATGTACATCAATGATCTGGTTGATGGGGTGGAAATAAGTGGATTAGTAAGTATGAAGATGACTAAGATAGGTGGTATTGTGGATAAGAAGTAGATTCTCAAAGTCTACAGAGAGGATTTGTGCCCCATTTGGAAAAAGGGGCTGAATGATGGCAGATGGAGTTTAATGTTTGATAGTTTGAGTGCACATCTTGGCAGACAAATCAAAAATTAGGAGTACATGGGTAAAATGGTTGGGAACTTGTGGAATGCTGTGGAACGAGGGATCTAGGTAATAAACTGTGCATAGTTCCTGAAGGTGGAATCGCATGTGACTTGTGACTAGGGTGTTAAAGAAAGCCTTTGGTGTGCTGGCCTTTATAAATCAGAGCATTGAATATAGGAGTAGGGAAGTAATTTAAAATTGTACAAGGCATTGGTAAGACCAATTCTGGAGTATGGTGTACAATTTTGGTCGCCTAGTTATAGGAAGGATGTCAACAAAATAGAGAGAGTACAGAGGAGATTTACTAGAATGTTGCCAGGGTTCCAGCAACTATGTTACAGAGAAAGGTTGAACAAGTTAGGTCTTTATTCTTTGGAGCGCAAGAAGGTTAAGGGGGGACTTTTTTGATTGAGGTCTTTAAAATGATGAAAGGGATAGACCAGAGTTGACGTGGATAAGCTTTTCCCATTTGAGGGTAGGGAAGATTCAAACAAGAGGGCATGACATGAGAATTAAGGACAGAGGTTTAGGGGTAAACGTGATGGGAACTTCTTTACTCAGAGGGTGGTGGCTGTGTGGAATGAGCTTCCAGCAGAAGTGGTGGAGGCAGGATCGATTTTAACATTTAAGAGTAAAGTGGATAGGTATATGGACGTGAAGGGAATGGAGGGGTATGGTCTGAGTGCAGGTAGATGGGACTAGGGGAAAACAAATGGTCGGCACGGACTGGAAGGGCCGAGAGGGCCTGTTTCCGTGCTGTAATTGTTATATGGTTATATGGTTATATGAAACAAATAAAGAAAGGCTTGGGTGTGGAAAGGATGTTTCCGCCAGTGGGAGAGTCTAGGACTCAGAATTAAAGGACTTCCTTCAGGAAGGAGATGTGGAGGAATCTCTTTAGTCAGAGGGTGGTGAATCTGCGGAATTCTACCACAGAAGGCTGTGGAGGTCAAGTCAATGGAAATATTTTAAAGGCAGAGATAGATCAGTATGGGTGTAAAAGCCCTGTCCCACGGTGCGAGTTCATTCCAAGACCTCTCCCGAGTTTTAAAAAAAATAAATAAAACTCGGGTAAGCACGGAGAATGAACGTAGCGGACACGTCGGAGCTCGGGGACGTCTCTTAGCGGCTCGTAACGCTAACTGCACTCACAGCAACCAAAGCGCTCGGGGAGACTCGCTAACGCAGGTAAAGCGCGGGAAGGCTGGCGAAGATGTTTTCAACACGTTGGAAAATGTCCGCCGGAGCCGCGAGTACCGTACCGACGGCCGGCCATTACCGTGAATCTCCGAGTTCGAATCAGGGCAAACTCGCAGAGAGCGCTCGGAATGAAACTCGCACACCGTGGGACAGGGCGTTCGGGGCTATGGGGGAGAAAGGCAAGGAAAATGGGGTTAGGAGGAGGGGGGGGCGGAAGGTCAGCCGTGATTGAAATGGCGAAGTAACTCTAGATGGCCGACCGATGGCCTAATTTTGCTCCCATCACCTACGACAACAACGGTGCCCGCTGCCTTTAGTTGAGGGCACGTCGTACATGTTGCGTCAACCAATGGTCCCGTCAACGGGCGGTGCCCGTTTTGATCCTACCTCAGCCGCTGTCTAAGTGGAGTTTGCACATTCTCGACCCAAAAACGTCACCCATTCCTTTCGATCCAGAGATGCTGCCTGTCCAGACTGATTCCTGGGATGTTCAGGACTGTCTTATGAAGAAGACAAGACTGGATAGACTCGGTTTATATCTCTCTGGAATTTAGGAGATTGAGAGGGATCTTATAGAAACTTACAAAATTCTTAAGGGGTTGACAGGCTAGATTGCAGGAAGATTGTTCCCGATGTTGGGGAAGTCCAGGACAAGGGGTCACGAGCTTAATGGATAAGGGGGAAACCTTTAAAGACCGAGATGAGAAAGACTTTTTTCACACAGAGAGTGGTGAGTCTCTGGAACTCTCTGCCACAGAGGGTAGTTGAGGCCAGTTCATTGGCTATATTTAAGAGTGAGTTGGATGTGGCCCTTGTGGCTAAGGGGATCAGAGGGTATGGAGAGAAGGCAGGTACGGGATACTGAGTTGGATGATCAGCCATGATCATATTGAATGGCGGTGCAGGCTCGAAGGGCTGAATGGCCTCTACTCCTGCACCTAATTTCTATGTTTCTATGTTTCTATGTTTACCTTCAGTGGCCAAAAATATATCGGGTTCAGCCGCGAATGTATGCAACACCTGAGCCTCCACAGCCCTCTGGGGAGAGAATTCGCTCAGGGATTTAATAATAACCCTTTTAATACTTAACCCAAGACTGTGCCATAGAGTCATACAGCTCGGAAGCAGGTCCTTCGGCCCATCTTGCCCATGCCGACCAGAATGCCCCATCTACGCTCGTCCCACCTGCCCGCGTTTGGCCCATATCCCTCTAAACCTTTCCTATTCATGTACCTGCCTCAACCACCTCCTCGAGCAGCTCATCTCTTACGCCCCCTCACCTTATTTGTGGAAAAGTTGCCCTTCAGGTTCCCTACTAAGCCTTTCTCCCTTTCAACGATGTCCTTTGGTTCTCGTTTCCACAACTCTGGGTCAAAGACGTTCCCTCGCGCCCCTTGTTCGGTAAGGGGCCTGTCCCCACTTCCACGACCCAACTCGCGACCTTTTGTCCCCCCACGCGCGGACATTTTTCATCATGTTGGAAAAAAAAACACGCCCCGACCTACTTGAAGCCACGAGTTCCTACGACTAGCCTCACGGCCTGCCTACGACCTTGTGACGACCATTCTGCGAGTTCGAGCCAAGGTGGTTGTGAATTAGGCTGTGAAAGTGGGACAGGCCCTTAATGGTTGGTGTCAAAGGAGAAGGCGGGAGAAAGAGGGAAGGATAGATCGGACACGATTGGATGCCGGACGCATGGCCCAATTCTACTCCAATAACCTATGAACACAATCTCGTAAGCAGCCCACCTCTCTTCCATCCAGAAGGGTCTCGACCCGAAACGTCGCCTATCTCCTTCGCTCCTTAGATGCTGCTGCACCCGCTGAGTTTCTCCAGCATTTTGTGTAACCCTCTCTTCCATCCAGACCCACTTGCTTGCCTCAGTGAGGCTAGATAAAAGCAGAAGGAAGCACGCGAACGATTCCTCACCCCGATATTCGCCTTTTGCTTTGGCCGGCCGCCCCATCCTCTGTCGTAGCCACAAGATCGCCCATTCAACACACCGCCCCCTCACACTCCCCTCCTTTGACCCCCAACATCTTCCTCGCATCCCCCAGTGCTTTCCGGATGGACCGCAACTCCGGCCGGCGGGAAGCTCAGTGCGCAATGTACGGGCTGGCTGCGCGCAGGCGCGGAAATCGCTATTGTGCGCGCAACGGCAGCTTCGACCGCCCCGATCGCGCGGGGGGCCTTTACATCGGCCGGCGGGGGCTTCAGCATCGGGAGCCTCGAATCGCCTGGACGCAGCGGATTGATTTTAAGCCGCGCCGGGCGATGAAAGGCCCCGCAAACTGGCCAATTCAGCCCTTAGAAAGCGTCTGATAAAGTCCGGATTACAAAAACATGGGGGGGATTGTCCCCCACCGCTCAAAGCAGGGGGGGTCTCCCTGGGTTTGGGATTGTCCCCCACCCCTCAAAGCAGGGTTGTCTCCGTCCCCCCCTCCCCCCCCCAGGATTTCCGCCCATGGCTGTACGGTTCTCGGATCGAGCAACACCTCCATGGCCTTGCCCCCATCCTCTGCCTGAAACACTCTACCTTTCAAATCCCAGCCATCTCCTCCCATCTCCTCCCCCCCCCCCCCCCCCCCCCCCCCCCCAATGCTCTCTCTGCCTCCACCACCATCCTCCCTACCGCATCCTCTGAGCAAGGCCAGCCGGGACCCCATTCTGCATTTTCGAGGCTCTCGGGGCACATGCTCTTTTCCCACGTATCGAAAAGAACGCTTTAGGAGCGGCCCAACTAGGTCACGGGCAGGAAGAACAGAACGGCAAACCCTGGCTGACTCATTACAATGGGTGCAGTGTTGAAAGATCGTGCCTCAGATATGCTTCACAGCAAGTCTTGCACCAGGACTGAACAGCATTCACCTGCGCTTCCAAAGAACATGTTTACACCTCACAGCAAACAGCAGCCCCGACGCCCGATAGAGAAGGCAGAGAGAGACGCACGTGCATTCCATGGCATTTCTCGCTGCCAACTTACATTCTGAGGATGCAGCCAGCAATAGCAAACCCGTGCTGGATTTCACCAGGCTGCTCGTTTTCCTTCTTCGGGACATTCAGCACGCAGGATGGACAATGGTGGCATGCAGAGAAACGTAGACAATAGGCGCAGGAGGAGGCCATTCGGCCCTTCCAGCCAGCACCGCCATTCAATGTGATCACGGCTGATCGTCCACAATCAGTTCCCCGTTCCTGCCTTCTCCCCATATAACCATATAACAATTACAGCACGGAAACAGGCCCTCTCGGCCCTTCCAGTCCGTGCCGACCATTTGTTTTCCCCTAGTCCCATCTACCTGCACTCAGACCATACCCCTCCATTCCCTTCACGTCCATATACCTATCCACTTTACTCTTAAATGTTAAAATCGATCCTGCCTCCACCACTTCTGCTGGAAGCTGATTCCACACAGCCACCACCCTCTGAGTAAAGAAGTTCCCCCTCACGTTACCCCGAAACCTCTGTCCCTTAATTCTCATGTCATGCCCTCTTGTTTGAATCTTCCCAACCCTCAATCGGCCGGCCCTCAATATCCCCGCAATGCCCTCAATATCCCCTGACTCCGCTATCTCTCAGAGCCCGATCTAGCTCTCTCTTGAAAGCATCCGGAGAACCGGCCTCCACCGCCCTCTGAGGCAGAGAATTCCACAGACTCGCCACTCTCTGTGACAAGGTTGCCCTTTATCTCCACTACTGTTTGCACTTGCAATAGAACCACTAGCAAAATCTGTGAAATTACATCCTGAAATATATAGGTATGAAACTAAAGAAACTGAAAATAAAATGTCTTTATATGCAGATGATGTATTACTTTATATTACGAAACCTGAAATTAGCATCCCTAACTTGTTAGATTTAATAACTCAATTTGGATTGTTTTCAGGATATAGAATTAACTGGAATAAAAGTGAACTTATGCCAATAATGGGAAATAACTTACATATATTACAATACCCTTTTAAGATTGCAAATTAAAAAATTTAATATCTTGGAATTTATGTAACAAAAAGATATGATTATTTATTTAAATCTAATTTCCCACCCTTATTGAATAAATTACTTAAGAATATTCAATTTTGGAAAACATTATTTAAGTCTGAAGAAGGGTCTCGACCCGAAACGTCGCCTATCTCCTTCGCTCCTTAGATGCTGCTGCACCCGCTGAGTTTCTCCAGCTTTTTGTGTACCCTTACCTATTTCAATGTTAGGTAAGATTAATGCGATAAAAATGATTTTTCTTCCACAATTACTATACTTGTTTCAAATGATCCCGATATATCTTATTATTTAAATGGTGGCCGATTAGGAAAAGGGGAGATGCAGCGAGACCTGGGTGTCATGGTACACCAGTCATTGAAAGTAGGCATGCAGGTGCAGCAGGCTGTGAAAAAAGCGAATGGTATGTTAGCTTTCATAGCAAAAGGATTTGAGTACAGGAGCAGGGAGGTTCTACTTCAGTTGTACAGGGTCTTGGTGAGACCACACCTGGAGTATTGCGTGCAGTTTTGGTCTCCAAATCTGAGGAAGGACATTATTGCCATAGAGGGAGTGCAGAGAAGGTTCACCAGACTGATTCCTGGGATGTCAGGACTGTCTTATGAAGAAAGACTGGATAGACTCGGTTTATACTCTCTGGAATTTAGGAGATTAAGAGGGGATCTTATAGAAACTTACAAAATTCTTAAGGGGTTGGACAGGCTAGATGCAGGAAGATTGTTCCCGATGTTGGGGAAGTCCAGGACAAGGGGTCACAGCTTAAGGATAAGGGGGAAATCCTTTAAGACCGAGATGAGAAAGACTTTCTTCACACAGAGAGTGGTGAGTCTCTGGAACTCTCTGCCACAGAGGGTAGTTGAGGCCAGTTCGTTGGCTATATTTAAGAGTGAGTTGGATGTGGCCCTTGTGGCTAAGGGGATCAGGGGGTATGGAGAGAAGGCAGGTACGGGATACTGAGTTGGATGATCAGCCATGATCATATTGAATGGCGGTGCAGGCTCGAAGGGCTGAATGGCCTCTACTCCTGCACCTAATTTCTATGTTTCTATGTTTCTATCTTCCTAAAAAATTTTTTTAAGAAAGTGCACTCTATGGTTACCAATTTTATTTGGGATTATAAGAACCATAGAATAATTAAAAAGCATTTATGTAAATCAAAAATGAATGGAGGTTTTGCATTGCCTATCTTAAAGATAACGGAGTCAGGGGATTATGGGGAGAAGGCAGGAACGGGGAACTGATTGGGGATGATCAGCCGTGATCACATTGAATGGCGGTGCTGGCTGGAAGGGCCGAATGGCCTCTACTCCTGCACCTGTTGTCTTTATAAAATAAAGTGTCAGGTGGGGAGAGGAGAGGTAATATAAAGCTGGAGGGAGGGATGTGGGCGAAAGGGAAGGAGGAGCGGAAAGAGAGAGTATAAAATGGAAGTGGGAGACACATGGCACCTGGCAGGCCTGTGTTTTTATTTAAATATTTGGCCTCTTGGTTCCAGGATCTCCTGAGGTGCCACGATGTCAGATTTGATCTGATAAAGCGCTTGGGAAGAGCCCTGGGTTGCTTCACCAGGTTGAAAGCGTCAGACGGAGGCGTGCTGCCTAACCTGGATGAGTCATTGATGAAAACAGTGAATGCATTCCAGAAGCAGACGCCACTTGAAACACTTGATATTGTCGAGTGACATGAAAAGGACTGCATTACGGCAAGCAGCCTATAAAAGGAAAACACTGGGCGCCGTCAGCGATCCTAATCCCTGCGCGGGGTTTGCACGCGCTCCATCTTTCCTCCCGCATCCCCAAAAATGTCTGGGGTTTGCCGGTGAATTTAGAAGATAGCGGGGGGATCTTATAGAGACGTACAAATACATTAATGATCTGGACGAGGGAATTGAATGCAACATCTCCAAGTTTGCGGATGACACGGAGCTGGGGGGCAGTGTTAGCTGTGAGAGGATGCAAGGTGACTTGGATAGACTGGGTGAGTGGGCAAATGCATGGCAGATGCAGTATAATGTGGATAAATGTGAGGTTACCCACTTTGGGGGCAAAAACAGGAAGGTAGGCTATTATTTGAATGGTGGCCGATTAGGAAAATGGGAGATGCAGCGAGACCTGGGTGTCATGGTACACCAGTCATTGAAAGTAGGCATGCAGGTGCAGCAGGCAGTGAAGAAAGCGAATGGTATGTTGGCATTCATAGCAAAAGGATTTGAGTACAGGAGCAGGGAGGTTCTACTGCAGTTGTACAGGGTCTTGGTGAGGCCACACCTGGAGTATTGCGTCCAGTTTTGGTCTCCTAATCTGAGGAAAGACATTCTTGCCATAGAGGGGGTACAGAGAAGGTTCACCAGACTGATTCCTGGGATGGCAGGACTTCCATATGAAGAAAGACTGGATAGACTCGGCTTGTACTCGCTGGAATTTAGAAGATTGAGGGGGGATCTTATAGAGACTTACAAAATTCTTAAGGGGTTGGACAGGCTAGATGCAGGAAGATTGTTCCCGATGTTGGGGAAGTCCAGGACAAGGGGCCACACAGTTTAAGGATAAGGGGGAAGTCTTTTAGGACCGAGATGAGAAAATCATTTTTCACACAGAGAGTGGTGAATCTGTGGAATTCTCTGCCACAGAAGGTAGTTGAGGCCAGTTCATTGGCTATATTTAAGAGGGAGTTGGATGTGGCCCTTGTGGCTAAAGGGATCAGGGGGTATGGAGAGAAGGCAGGTACGGGATACTGAGTTGGATGATCAGCCGTGATCATATTGAATGGCGGTGCAGGCTCGAAGGGCCGAATGGCCTCTACTCCTGCACCTATTGTCTATGTTTCTATGAATTTGCCCTCTCTGTAAGATACTCCTGGTGCACATGGAGTGGATGAGAAAGTGGCAAAACGTAGAACTATAGCATAGAACAATTGCGAATGGGTAGACAAAAATGCTGGAGAAACTCAGCGGGTGCGGCAACATCTATGGAGCGAAGGAAATGGCCGACGTTTTGGGTCACGACCGTTCTTCAGACTGATGTGAGGAGGGGGGGGGGGCGCGGGAGGAAGAAAGGAAGAGACGGAGACAGTGGGCTGAGGGAGAGCTGGGAAGGGGAGGAGAAACCGGGGACTACCTGAAATTGGAGAAGTCAGTGTTCGTGCCGCTGGGGTGTAAAACCGCCCAAGCGAAATGCGAGGAGCTGCTATCTCCAATGTACGGAGCTCCTCACTCTGGCCGTGGAGGAGGCCCGGGACAGAAAGGTCGGATTGGGAATGGGAGGGGGAGTCGAAGTGCTGAGCCACCGGGAGGTCGGGTTGGTTATTGCGGACCGAGCGGAGGTGTTGGGCGAAACGATGGTCAGCGTCAATGGGCGATCGATGGTTGGAGTGGACGTGGTTTAGTTCACAAGTACCGAGGTACAGTGGAAATCTTTTGTTGGTGGGCTATCCCAGTCCAAGGTTATACATGAATTAAGCTCATGGCACAAAGAAAGCCACTTATCCGGTTTCCCTCCCTCCGCCTTTCCTGTTCACCGCCCCACCTTGTCTACCAACGCCTCACCAGGAAGATAGATCTGGAGCAACTAGTTCACGGCCAAGGCCCGAAGGCAAACTGGAAACCCACACCCAAACTGCCTCGCCCCCCTGGGTGTGACGAGTGCAGGGGAAAACTGCTCAACCGCTCGGGGCTCGGGGCGTACGGCCCCACTTCCAACCGTATGGAGCCGGTCGGAAATTCAGCGGCGACCAGGAAGACGCAACAACTCTTTGGGCGACCCAGGGTTTCTCAACATGGGTGACGGCAGTCGCTGAAGTGGGACAGACTGGACCCTAACTGGACAAGCCGAGACCACCCGCCACCTATCCCATGTTCTGTGAACAGTCAGAGGGGGGGGGGGGAAAGGCAGGTACCCAAGGATACCCTCCAAAAGCTCACAAAAGGCAGGTGTTACCCTTCAAAGCCGGTGACCTCCAATGACGCCAATCCTCAAAGGGTTCAGTTTGAGCATTTCTTGTTCCTCCAGAACAAGGGGTCGCACAGTTTAAGGATAAGGGGGAAATTCCTTTAGGACCGAGATGAGGCAAACATTTTTCACACAGAGAGTGGTGAGTCTCTGGAATACTCTTTTAGGACCGAGATGAGGCAAACATTTTTCACACAGAGAGTGGTGAATCTGTGGAATTCTCTGCCACAGAAGGTAGTTGAGGCCAGTTCGTTGGCTCTATTTAAGAGGGAGTTGGATGTGGCCCTTACGGGGTTGGACAGGCTAGATGCGCGAAGATTGTTCCCGATGTTGGGGAAGTCCAGGACAAAGGGGTCACACAGTTTAAGGATAAGGGGGAAGTCTTTTTGGACCGAGATGAGGAAAACATTTTTCACACAGAGAGTGGCGAGTCTCTGGAATACTCTTTTAGGACCGAGATGAGGAAAACCATTTTTCACACAGAGAGTGGTGAATCTGTGGAATTCTCTGCCACAGAAGGTAGTTGAGGCCAGTTCGTTGGCTATATTTAAGAGGGAGTTAGATGTGGCCCTTGTGGCTAAAGGGATCAGGGGGTATGGAGAGAAGGCAGGTACGGGATACTGAGTTGGATGATCAGCCGTGATCATATTGAATGGCGGTGCAGGCTCGAAGGGCCGAATGGCCTCTACTCCTGCACCTATTGTCTATGTTTCTATGTTTAAAGGAATATGGTACAGAATAGAGGCAGAGGATTGAACATAGAACAGTACAGCACGGAAACAGGCCCTTTGGCCAGCTATATCGGAGGCCAACACAATACCAGATTGCACTGATCTTACCCACCACCCTTTCTGTTAAAGAGTTAGCCCTCGAGTTCCTATTAAATCTTTCCCCCTTCAACTTGAACCCATGTCCTCTGGCCCTCGATTCCCCTACTCTGGGTAAAAGACTCGACCTGATCGATTCCTCTCATGATCTTATACACCTTTATTTAGATCGCCCCTCATCCTCCTGCGCTCCATGGAATAGAGACCCAGCCCTGCTCAACCTCTTCCTACAGCTCACACACACACACCTTCTAGCCCCGGCAACATCCTCGTAAACCTTACTGAACCCTTTCGAGCTTGACAATATCTTACCTATAACATGCTGGCTAACAACCTCGTGCACACTAGCTCTATCCTATACGGCAGAGAGAAGTTACAGGAGGCAATCGACCTCCAGACGTGCTCGCCTTTGGAACGTGGGAGGAAACCGGAGCACCCAAAGCAAACCCACGTGGTCCCAGGGAGAACGCACAAATCCTATACGGGCAGCACCAGTAGTCAGGATCGAACGAGGGCAAGGCAGGAACACCACCGCGACGCCCGCTTGCCGTTATTCTACAATATATTCGCATTCAAGGCGAGATAGATTAGGACGGGGAGCAGGCAGGCCGAGTGTATGGACTGTGTCACCAGTGCAGAATGCTTTGAATGTCCCAGCTGCCCGCTCAGCTTCAAGTTGGTCGCCTGCTGGTAAAATGAAAGGAGAAACAAGCCTGCCCAACAAGAAATGCAACACTTGTCCCTTCACCTCCCCCCTCCACTCCTTTCAGGGACCCAAGCAGTCCTTCCAGGTCCGACAGAGGTTCACCCGCACCTCCTCCAACCTCATCTACCGCATCCGCTGCTCCATATGCCGGCCGATCTATATCGGTGAGACCAAGCGGAGGCTTGGCGACCGTTTCGCCGAACACCTCCGCTCGGTCCGCATTAACAAACCCGACCTCCCGGTGGCTCAGCACTTCAACTCCCCCTCCCATTCCACATCCGCATCCGACCTCTCGGTCCTGGGCCTCCTCCACGGCCAGAGTGAGCAACACCGCAAGTTGGAGGAACAGCACCTCATATTCCGCTTGGGGAGTCTGCATCCTCTGGGCTTGAACGTTGAATTTTCTCAATTCTGTTAAACCCTTGCTGCCTCCTCCCCTTTCCCACCTCTCCCTCAGCCCTCGGGCCCTGGCATTCCCTCTCTCTCTATCTCCCTCCCCCACCCTAGTCTCATTTTCACACCACAAACAGCTTACAACGGCCTGTTCCCTTTATCATCGATAGTTTTTTTGCATATCTTTCATTCATTGTTCTTTATCTCTCCACATCACCGTCTATATCTCTCGTTTCCCTGATCCCTGACCCGTCTGAAGAAGGGTCTCGACCCGAAACGTCGCCTATCTCCTTCGCTCCTTAGAAGCTGCTGCACCCGCTGGGTTTCTCCAGCCCTTTGTGTGCCCAACAAGTTACCTTGCTCCCTCGTTGGTGAGAGCCGTGCGTGACCTTGTACATTCCAATCCTCCCGCAACGCCAAAAAGTGGGAAATCTTTTCGGGACATAACTGAAATCAACAGATGGCTGTCCCTATATTTAGCCAGAGCCTGCAATGCATTATTGCGTACTCGCCAAACGGGAGTGACCAAGAACAGCCTCCTCCCCAGTGTTTCCCCTGTGCTCTTAATGGAACAGATCCAGAACTGGCCGCCTATGTGGTGAGAACAGGGTTCAAGCCGTTACATTCCTACCTCGGCAATCCTCTCTGTCTTGTAAACATAGAAATTAGGTGCAGGAGTAGGCCATTCAGCCCTTCGAGCCATCCGTGGACACACTCGAGGCAGGAAACATGTTCCCGGTGTTTTTTTGCATATCTTTCATTCATTGCTCTTTATCTCTCCACATCACCGTCTATATCTCTCGTTTCCCTGATCCCTGACCCATCTGAAGAAGGATCTCGACCCGAAACGTCGCCTATCTCCTTCGCTCCTTAGATGCTGCTGCACCCGCTGAGTTTCTCCAGCCTTTTGTGTACCCTTAAGAATTTTGTAAGTTTCTACAAGATCCCCTCTCAATCTCCTAAATTCTAGAGAGTATAAACCGAGTCTATCCAGTCTTTCTTCATAAGACAGTCTTTTGAAGAACTTTCTCCAGCCTTTTGTGTACCCACCAGAGATTAGTAAGGTTTTAATAGACAATAGGTGCAGGAGTAGAGGCCATTCGGCCCTTCGAGCCAGCACCGCCATTCAATGTGATCACGGCTGATCATCCCCAATCAGTTCCCCGTTCCTGCCTTCTCCCCATATCCCCTGACTCCGCTATCTTTAAGAGCCCCATCTAGCTCTCTCTTGATCATCCCCAATCAGTACCCCGTTCCTGCCTTCTCCCCATATCCCCTGACTCCGCTATCTTTAAGAGCCCTATCTAGCTCTCTCTTGAAAGCATCCAGAGAACCGGCCTCCACCGCCCTCTGAGGCAGAGAATTCCACAGACTCACCACTCTCTGTGAGAAAAAGTGTTTCCTCGTCTCCGTTCTAAATGGCCGACCCCTTATTCTTAAACTGTGTGTGTGTGTGGCCCCTGGTTCTGGACTGCCCCCAACATCGGGAACACGTTTCCTTGCCTCTAGCGTGCGCAAGGCTTCATGGGTTATGGGGAAAAGGGCAGGAGAGTGGGGTTAAGAGGGAACGACAGATCAGCCACGATTGAATGGAGAAGTAGAGTCGATGGCGAAATTACCTAATCCTGCTCCGATCACTTGTGAACACAAGATGGTGGCAGAGGCAGATTCATTGAGCCATCCATTTAAGCTTTTAGTTCAGCAGATGGCTAGGTGGGGATCGGAGGGGACATGAATCACCTGCAGAGATTAGATAATGCTGCATTACGCTTGGCAACTTTTTGGTTCGAAGGAACTCTTCCTAAAAAAAAAAAAAATATTGGAGTGACTCTGCGGGTCAGGCAGCGGAAAAGAATGCAGAAGGTTGCGAACACGGACGGCCCGGCCCACCGTCGGCTCTGGCCTCCCCACCCATCGAGGGGATCTATCTGTCGCAGGCGCTGCCTCAAAAAGGCTGGCAGCATCATCAAGGACCCCACACACCATCCCGGCCGCTCACCCATCTCCCCGCTGCCTTCAGGCAGAAGGTACACGAGCCCCGGGTTATTAAACTCGCCATCAAACTAACTCTGAACTATAACAACCTATTGCACTTAATCTGTTTCTTTACATGTATATATTATATATAAATATATGATATATGAATATATATGATATATAAATATGTGATATATACATATATATATATATGAATATATATGATATATAAATATATGTGATATATACATATATATATATATATATGAATATATATGATATATAAATATGTGATATATACATATATATATATATATATATGAATATATATGATATATAAATATGTGATATATACATATATATATATATGAATATATATGATATATAAATATGTGATATATACATATATATATATATATGAATATATATATAAATATGTGATATATACATATATATATATATATGAATATATATGATATATAAATATGTGATATATACATATATATATATATATGAATATATATGATATATAAATATGTGATATATACATATATATATATATATGAATATATATGATATATAATTATGTGATATATACATATATATATATATATGAATATATATATATGAAAATGTGATATATACATATATATATATGAATATATATGATATATAAATATGTGATATATACATATATATATATATATGAATATATATGATATATAAATATGTGATATATACATATATATATATATATGAATATATATGATATATAAATATGTGATATATACATATATATATGATATATGAATATATATGATATATAAATATGTGATATATACATATATATATATATATATGAATATATATGATATATAAATATGTGATATATACATATATATATATATATATATATGAAAATGTGATATATACATATATATATATATATATATGAATATATATGATATATAAATATGTGATATATACATATATATATAAATATATGAATATATATGATATATAAATACGTGATATATATATATATATATATATATATATATATATATATATATATATATATATATATATATATATATATATATATATGGTTTGTGCTATATAGACACACTGAACTGTATTTATGCTTACAATATTCTGTTGTGCTACAGAAAGCAAGATTTTCATTGTGTTAAAGAAGGAACTGCGGATGCTGGAGAATCGAGGGTAACACAAAAGGCTGGAGAAACTCAGCGGGTGCAGCAGCATCTAAGGAGCGAAGGAGATAGGCGACGTTTCGGGTCGAGACCCTTCTCCAGACTGGGGGTGCATCCCGTTCCTGCCTCCTCTCCATACCCCCCGATCCCTTTAGCCACAAGGGCCACATCTAACTCCCTCTTAAATATAGCCAACGAACTGGCCTCAACTACCTTCTGTGACAGAGAATTCCACAGATCTTTCCTCATATGACAGTCCCGCCATCCCAGGAAACAGTCTGGTGAACCTTCTCTGTACTCCCTCTATGGCAAGAATGTCTTTCCTCAGATTAGGGGACCAAAACTGTGGCAATACTCCAGGTGTGGCCTCTTAAATATACCCAATGAACTGGCCTCAAACTGCTGTGTTAAAGAAGGAACTGCAGATGCTGGAGAATCGAGGGTTACACAAAAGGCTGGAGAAGCTCAGCGGGTGCAGCAGCATCTAAGGAGCGAAGGAGATAGGCGACGTTTCGGGTCGAGACCCTTCTTCAGGGAAACGAGAGATATAGACGGCGATGCGGAGAGATTTCATTGTCCTATCTGGGACACATGACAATGAACTCTCTTGACTCGAGTTGACTCGTGAGGTGACATTTCGGGTCAGGGCCCTCCTTCAGATCTTAGACAATAGACAATCGGTGCAGGAGTAGAGGCCAATCGGCCCTTCAGCCCAGCACCGCCATTCAATGTGATCACGGCTGATCTTTCCCCGTCAGTTCCCCGTTCCTGCCTTCTCCCCCTGACTCCGCTATCTTTAAGAGCTCTCTCTTGAAAGCATCCAGAGAACCGGCCTCCACCGCCCTCTGAGGCAGAGAATTCCACAGACTCGCAACTCTGTGTGTGTGTGTGTATAACTAACTGCATTTCTGTAATTCACTCCTTCGCCCAATTCCCTCCCTGCCTGCCTGCCTAAACTAGCTTCAAACACCTCTTCATCTCTGCACGCCAACTGTACTCTTGCCTCTCCTTCTTCCACAGAGCCAACCTTCTTCGCTGAAAGACACTCAATAATAAAAGTAACTCACGGGTCAGGCAGCATCTCTGGAGAAGTAATATAAAGGAACTGCGGACACAGCTTAATACCAAAGATAGATTCCAAGTGCTGAAGAAAGAACAAGGAGGTCCTACTGCAGTGGTACGGGTGAGACTGCACCTGGAGTATTGTGTGCAGTTTTGGCCCTGTTGGCCTTCATAACAAGAGGAGTTGAGTACAGGAGCAAAGAGGTCCTTCTGCAGTTGTACAGGGCCCTGGTGAGACCACACCTGGAGTATTGTGTGCAGTTTTGGCCTGTTGGCCTTCATAACAAGAGGAGTTGAGTACAGGAGCAAAGAGGTCCTTCTGCAGTTGTACAGAGCCCTGGTGAGACCACACCTGGAGTATTGTGTGCAGTTTTGGCCTGTTGGCCTTCATAACAAGAGGAGTTGAGTACAGGAGCAAAGAGGTCCTTCTGCAGTTGTACAGGGCCCTGGTGAGACCACACCTGGAGTATTGTGTGCAGTTTTGCTCCCCTAATTTGAGGAAGGACATTCTTGCTATTGAGGGAGCCCAGCGTAGGTTCACCAGGTTAATTCCCGGGATGGCGGGACTGTCATACGCTGAGAGAATGGAGCGGCTGGGCTTGTATTCGCTGGGATTTAGAAGGATGAGAGGGGATCTCATAGAAACATATAAAATTCTTAGAGGACTGGACAGGCTAGATGCAAGAAAAATGTTCCCGATGTTGGGGGAATCCAGAACCAGAGGTCACACGCAACTTGAGAATAAGGGGTCGGCCACTTAGGACTGAGAGGAGGAGTAACTTTTTCACCCAGAGAGTTGTGAATCTGTGGGATTCTCTGCCACAGAAGGCAGTGGAGTGCAGTTCACTGGATGTTTTCAAGAGAGAGTTCGATTTAACTGTTAGGGCTAACTGAATCAAGGGATTTGGGGGAGAAGGCAGGAACGGGGCGCTGATTTTGGTCGATCAGCCATGATCGCATTGAATGGCGGTGCTGGCTGGAAGGGCCGAATGGCCTCTACTCCTGCACCTATCGCCTACGTAACTCTGCGAGTCAGGCAGCATGCCTGGAGAAAATGGATACGTGACATTTTGGGTGTCGACCCATCCGTAGACGTCTTCAGACTGAAGACCCAAAACGTCACCTATCAAATTTTCTCCAGAGATGCTGCTCGATCTAAATCCCGCATCAGCAGTTCCTTGGGTCTCTCTGCTCCATCGAGGTTTAAAATGTGGCTGTGCGTTTTTACAATGGGCTTGGCGAGGCTCCATTGTAAAGCCTTGGGACGATTTTCTGAATGAAGGCTGCTGTTATAAAATAGTGCGTATGGTTTCACCAGCTCATATACAATTCATCTATACTTCCTGGCCTTCCAAGACCAAATCGAGGATCCGGGCACAACGCCCGTTCATCCTCCGCCAGAAACAACAAGTACCACTTAAGCGGCAACGTTAATTCAGAAAATCGCCGCGAGGCTTTAAATTGAGGCCTAAGGGGCCTCTGTCCCACTTTCACAACCTCATTCACGGCCATTTTTTGATCGTGTCGCAAAAAACGCAGATGACCCCACAAACATTTGGCAGCACAGCTGGAGGAGACACTGCCCGACAGGGCCAGGAGACCCAGGCACGATCCTGATATGAAGTGCTAAGTTCTGTGTGCTGTGTAAAGTTCCTGTGACCTCCGGGTGCAGATTTGCAGGTGAACCATAGAAACATAGAAAATAGGAGCAGGAGGAGGCCATTCGGCCCTTCCAGCCAGCACCGCCATTCATTGTGATCATGGCTGATCGTCCCCTATCAATAACCCGTGCCTGCCTTCTCCCCATATCCCTTGACTCCACCAGCCCCTAGAGCTCTATCCAACTCTCTCTTAAATCCATCCAGTGACTTGGCCTCCACTGCCCTCTGTGGCAGGGAATTCCACAAATTCACAACTCTCTGGGCGAAAAAGTCTTTTCTCACCTCAGTCTTAAATGACCTCCCCTTTATTCTAAGACTGTGTGTGGCCCCTGGTTCTGGACTCGCCCAACATTGGGAACATTTTTCCTGCATCTAGCTTGTCCAGTCCTTTTATAATTTTATATGTTTCTATAAGAAACCCCCCCCTCATCCTTCTAAACTCCAGTGAATACAAGCCTAGTCTTTTCAATCTTTCCTCATATGACAGTCCCGCCATCCCAGGGATCGATCTCGTGAACCTACGCTGCACTGCCTCAATCACAAGGATGTCCTTCCTCAAATTAGGAGACCAAAACTGTACACAATACTCCAGGTGTGGTCTCACCAGGGCCCTGTACAACTGCAGAAGAACCTCTCTACTCCTATACTGAAATCCTCTTGTTATGAAGGCCAACATGCCATTCGCTTTCTTCACTGCCTGCTGTACCTGCACGCCAACCTTCAGTGACCGGTGTACAAGGACACCCAGGTCTCGCTGCACCTCCCCCTTACCTAACCTAACCCCGTTGAGATAATAATCTGCCCCCTTGTTTTTGCCGCCAAAGTGGACAACCTCACATTTATCTATATTATACTGCATCTGCCACGCATCTGCCCGCTCACTCAACCTGTCCAGGTCCCCCTGCAACCTCCTAACATCCTCTTCACCGTTCACACTGCCACCCAGCTTTGTGTCATCCGCAAACCTGCTAGTGTTGCTCCTAATTCCCTCTTCCAAATCATTAATATATACGGTAAACAGTTGCGGCCCCAACACCGAGCCTTGCGGCACTCCACTCGCCACTGCCTGCCATTCTGAAAAGGACCCGTTCACTCCTACTCTTTGCTTCCGGTCTGCCAACCAATTTTCTATCCATGTCAACACCCTACCCCCAATACCATCTGCTCTAATTTTAGTCACCAGTCTCCCATGCAGGACCTTATCACCAGCTTTCTGAAAGTCTAGATATACGACATCCACTGGCTCCCCTTTATCCATTTTACTTGCAGGTGAACAGGGCCT
>JAVHYY010000178.1:30000-61336 GCA_035221665.1 Okamejei kenojei
GGAGGGAGGGAGGGAGGGAGGGAGGGAGGGAGGAGAGGGAGGGTTGTAGAGAAGGATTTAGGTAACAAGCAATAAATACCTGCCCTGATGAGAGGGCCACCATGGGCTGGCAGCCCTGGGAGGGTGAGGGAGGGAGAGGAGAGGAGGGTGGAGGGAGAGGAGGGGAGAGGAGAGGAGGGTGGAGGGAGAGGAGGGAGAGGAGGGTAGAGGAGAGGAGGGAGTGTTCTAGAGAAGGAAATAGGTAACGAGCAAATAAATACCTGCCAGGATGAGAGGGCCACCATGGGCTGGCAGCCCCTTGGAGGGGAGGAGAGGAGGGGAGGGGAGAGGAGGGTGGAGGGAGAGGAGGTGGAGGGAGGAGGGTGGAGGGAGAGGAGGGTAGAGGAGAGGAGGGAGGGTTGTAGAGAAGGAAATAGGTAACGAGCAAATAAATACCTGCCAGGATGAGAGGGCCACCATGGGCTGGCAGCCCCTTTGGAGGGTGGTGGCTTTTGTCAGTGCTCCTCCCAATAGTCCCCAGACATTGCTAGCCCATGGCCCCACACTTGGGGAGGGGGTTGGGGGGCATCAAAACCTTGCCCCCCCCTTCTTTGCCAACAGCTGAGGAGGGGAAGAGGGGGGGAATCCCCGGGCAGAAGCAGCAAAAGGGGAGACAATGTAACTGATCAGTGGGGAATCCCCGAGTGAAGTAGCAAAAGGGGGGAATGTATCCAGTTCAGCGGGCAACTGGAAGCTGGTTGGGGAGGGGGGTGTTGGGCTGATGCCACTGTTTAACTTTACACTCAATTACCCCCCTCACCCCCATGTGCAAACTACTACCTGCTGCCTTGCATCTGGGGGGGGCTGCACCTTGTCTCCCCGCCGGTAGAACGGTCCCAGTTGCATTCAACAGCCTCCTACCTCCTCCAACACCTCCTAACCCCCCCCCCCCCCAACCGCGTTGGTCGCGCCCGGATTCCACCCAGCGGGCTGCACCAACTGCACATGAGAGGGGTGGACGGCGAAACCCAGTTGCAATTTTGCCGTCTGTTTCGAGTTGCAATGGGGTATTTGCACTTTAAGGGGTGAAGTGATGTGATTTGGGGGGGGGGGGTGTGGGGGGTGGTGGTTGGGGGGGGTAGTTTAATTCCCTGCCCCCCCCTCCTCCTCCGTCCCCCCCTCTCCTCCCCCTGTTGGTTCCACCGCGCGGGGGTAAGCGGGAGATGTAGTTCCTCTGGCCGCCAGCACAGCCAGGGGGGAGCTGTGGGGGACTACAAGTCCCAGCATGCACTGGGGGGGAGGGGGGGACACACACACCTGGACACAACAGGTACAGGAGGAGGGGAGTAGAGGCCATTCAGCCCCTTCGAGCCTGCACCGCCATTCAATATGATCATGGCTGATCATCCAACTCAGTATCCCGTACCTGCCTTCTCTCCATACCCCCTGATCCCTTTAGCCACAAGGGCCACATCTAACTCCCTCTTAAATATAGCCAACGAACTGGCCTCAACTACCTTCTGTGGCAGAGAATTCCACAGATTCACCACTCTCTGTGTGTGAAAAATGTTTTCCTCATCTCGGTCCTAAAAGACTTCCCCCTTATCCTTAAACTGTGTGACCCCTTGTCCTGGACTTCCCCAACATCGGGAACAATCTTCCTGCCATCGGGAACAATCTAGCCTGTCCAACCCCTTAAGAATTTTGTAAGTTTCTATAAGATCCCCCCTCAATCTTCTAAATTCCAGCGAGTACAAGCCGAGTCTATCCAGTCTTTCTTCATATGGAAGTCCTGCCATCCCAGGAATCAGTCTGGTGAACCTTCTCTGTACTCCCTCTATGGCAAGAATGTCTTTCCTCAGATTAGGAGACCAAAACTGTACGCAATACTCCAGGTGTGGCCTCACCAAGACCCTGTACAACTGCAGTAGAACCTCCCTGCTCCTATACTCAAATCCTTTTGCTATGAATGCCAACATACCATTTGCTTTCTTCACAGCCTGCTCACCTTTCGGGTCGAGACCCTTCTTCAGACTGGGGGTGCATCCCGCACCGGCCTTCTCTCCGTACCCCCCTGATCCCTTTAGCCACCTCTTAAATATACCCAATGAACTGGCCTCAAACTACTGTGTTAAAGAAGGAACTGCAGATGCTGGAGAATCGAGGGTACACAAAAGGCTGGAGAAACTCAGCATCAAACTACCTTCTGTGGCAGAGAATTCCACAGACTCGCCACTCTCTGTGTGAAAAATGATTTCCTCATCTCGGTCCTTCTCCCTTATCCTTAAACTGTGTGACCCCGTGTCCTGGACTTCCCCAACATCGGGAACAATCTTCCTGCATCTAGCCTGTCCAACCACTTAAGAACCCCTTGGCAATCATTTCGCCCAACGCCTCCGCTCGGTCCGCAATAACCAACCCGACCTCCCGGTGGCTCAGCACTTCAACTCCCCCTCCCATTCCGTATCCGACCTCTCGGTCCTGGGCCTCCTCCACGGCCAGAGTGAGCAACACCGCAAGTTGGAGGAACAGCACCTCATATTCCGCTTGGGGAGTCTGCATCCTCTGGGCTTGAACATTGAATTTTCTCAATTCTGTTAACCCTTGCTGTCTCCTCCCCTTCCACCTCTCCCTCAGCCCTTCGGGCCCTGGCATTCCCTCTCTCTCTATCTCCCTCCCTCACCCTAGTCACACTAGCTTCTCATTTTCACACCACAAACAGCTTACAATGGCTTGTTCCCTTTATCATCGATACTTTTTTGCATTTCTTTCATTCATTGCTCTTTATCTCTCCACATCACCGTCTATATCTCTCGTTTCCCTGATCCCTGACCCGTCTGAAGAAGGGTCTCGACCCGAAACGTCGCCTATCTCCTTCGCTCCTTAGATGCTGCTGCACCCGCTGAGTTTCTCCAGCCTTTTGTGTACCCTTAAGAATTTTGTAAGTTTCTGTAAGATCCCCCCTCTCAATCTCCTAAATTCTAGAGAGTATAAACCGAGTCTATCCAGTCTTTCTTCATAAGACAGTCCTGACATCCCAGGAATCAGTCTGGTGAACCTTCTCCGTACTCCCTCTATGGCAAGAATGTCCTTCCTCAGATTTGGAGACCAAAACTGCACGCAATACTCCAGGTGTGGTCTCACCAAGACCCTATACAACTGCAGTAGAACCTCCCTGCTCCTATACTCAAATCCTTTTGCTATGAATGCCAACATACCATTCGCTTTCTTCACTGCCTGCTGCCCCTGCATGCCTACTTTCAATGACTGGTGTACCATGACACCCAGGTCTCGCTGCATCTCCCCTTTTCCTAATCGGCCACCATTTAGATAATAGTCTGCTTTCCTGTTTTTCCCACCAAAGTGGATAACCTCACATTTATCCTGCAATGTGACATAATTGCAGCTCACCTCTACTCCGGGGGGGGGGGGGGGGGGGGAGGTGAAGGGGCAAAGCAAAGATCATAGAGCTGTTATAGGAGCTGTTGAGTATAGGGGCAGGGAGGTTCTACTGCAGTTGTACAGGGCCCTGGTGAGACCACACCTGGAGTATTGCGTACAGTTTTGGTCTCCTAATCTGAGGAAAGACATTCTTGCCATAGAGTAGCAATGCTACAACATTTTGAGATTTTAAAAATCAAGTCTGCATCAGATAAAGCATAAAAAGACGTTTTTTTTTTACACCTAATTCACTTTCATATCTTCAGTATTAAAAAAGTTATGGACATTTTCTTTTTTTTCTTTTTTTTTAAATTTTATTTATTTTTTTTAAATTTATTTATTATAGAAACAAAATAATAACAGAGTACATTATTTTACTATAGTAAAAATACATAATATTAATGATCAATTCATACTATTAATATTATTTGTATTGTTCTTAATTATAAATTTCAAGGTTATATATTTTATATAACTAAAAATACATGATACTAATAATACATTTATAATATTAGCAATATACTCATACTGTTAATACTATTTATTTATCTCTAATTTTAAGTATAATGCTATTATATTATCCTCCAGCGGATTGGTCGAGAGAGCCAACTATGAATGTTGGCACACTCCACTGTACTATTTACAAAATGACATCACTTTTATACGACATTTTGTATAGCATTTATTATTATTCGGGATCAAACAATAGCGATTTGTGTCGAGAGAGCGTATGTTGATTTGATATAATTTCACTATTTTAGAATGTTAAACTCCAACGATTACTATTTACAAAAATACATCAATTATACGACATTTTATATAGCATTACTAAAATATAAATCACTATCTCGCGCTGAACAGCGCCACCTAACAAGTTGACTTCTGTACCGCTTTCGTCGGGAGATTGAAAGGGCATTTTCGGGGGGAAAATTTGTTTCTCCCGCTATTCTTTTATAATTTCACCTTATATAGTTTAACCAGAAAAAAATAAGGCCAAGGATATTTGTTTATATTGCGAATCATTAATTCCCCTTAAACAAGAATAATTTATATTTTTCATCCATTTAAACAGATAAATTCAATCTTCGCGCGAAATCCAAGTGTAAAAATTTAAGATAACGGAAAAATCCGTCAAAACTAACCCATATATTTACAATATTTACATTTCTGTTTCCACATTTTGATTGTTTGCATGGCTTTCCAATTGTTGTGTAAAAATTTTTTCAGCCAAAATGGTATTAGGTAAGCAATTATTCATTGTAATTGTTGGTCAGAACCCAAATATAAGTAACAAATATCCTTGGCCTTATTCGAGTTTCTGGTTTAAACTATGGCTCGGTGCAAACAGGGAGAAGCAAATAGTAATTCACTTCGGGGCTGGCAGTGAATTTACTATTTGGAGGCACGCCCATAGTTTAACCAGAAACTCTCAAGCCCAAGATATATTTGTATAATTTTTATGTGATTAATAATATGAATAATACTCCAAAAACTTTTATAATATTCATATATTTTCATAAAGTTAACATATTTGTGTTTATCACTGATTTTAGGAATGCTAGGAGACTTAAGTGAATTGGATAGGCTGGGTGATGGGCAAATTTTGCAAATACACAATTTTATATAAGGATAAATGTAGTAGTATCTCATTTGGTGGCAAAATAATAAGCAGACTATTATTTCGTACCGATATTGAGAGGTTAAGATATTTGTCATTACATAATTGAAATAGGCATATAAGAAGATAGAAAAAAAGAATAAAGGGTATGTTATTTCAAGAAAAGGTTTGATACAGGAGAATAGAATATTCGTCATTAATTCGCCCTTAAAGATATATTCATGATTTATTATATATTTCTTTTCCATTCAGATATTCAGGCTCAGTCAGGACTGTCTCGCGCCGAACCGTTATGACTGTAAATATTTAATATAGGAGACCAAATATCCGTTGAAGAGGTCTAAGAGCCTATCACATAAGGACCCTCAATCTCTCCAAATGGATGTGTCTCCGACATTTCTGTATTTCCACATTTTTGATTGTTGGAATGCAGGGCCTTTCAAAAATTTTATATTAATTTTTTCCCAATTGGCTATTAGACAGTAGTCAATAAAAGTTCTTTGATTCATTGTTATTAGTTGGTCAGTTTCAAGTATTCCAAGTATAATTAACTTTGGGTCAGGAGTCATACTTATATTGACAACATTCGAAATTATCTTAAATATTTCGTTCCAGTATTCTACAATTTTTATACAGTTAGTAAATTAATGTGACAAATTTGCTTCTGAAATTTGACATTTTATCACATGTAGGAGATATCTTTGGGAAAATATAATGTAATTTAGATTTAGAATAATGTAATCTATGTAGTATTTTAAACTGTATTAAGAGAATGTTTAGTATTTAACGAACAGTGATGTATATGTTGTAAACTTTCATCCCATATTTCTGGTCTTATTATTTGACCTAATTCCTTTTCCAAAGACTCTCTATATGTTTCTGTTGATGGGGTATCATTTTCCAATAAAATATTTATATATATATGATATCTTTTTTTCCGTATTTGGGTGTTTATTCAAGCATTCATCCAAAATTTCTGTCTTTTATTTCTAAATTTCTTGTAATTATTTGCAGAAACATAATTCTAATTTGTAAATATCTAAAATAAATCTTTATTGTGTAGCCCATAAATTTGTTGTAACTCTTGAAATGAAAGAAAAAATATTTCCTTATAAAGATCACCCATCTTAGAAATTTCCTTTATTTTTCCATTGTAAAAAAAGCCTTATCCAACATTGAAGGTTTAAAAACACAAAATTATTGGCAATTGTAAAGACCTAATGGTATAGATTTTTAGTTTTAATGCTTTCTTTATTTGTTTCCAGATGCGGATTCCATTTTCTATTATCGGATTTTCATTTATAAACTTTCTTAGCTACATTAGTGTTAGCAAATATTATAGAGCTAATTTCAAATGGAGAACAATCTTCTTTTTCCATATTTAACCGAATTTGGTTTATTATCTAATTCTTCTATCCAAAAATTCATATTTTTAATATGAACTGCCCAGTAATAAAAACATAAAGATTTGGTAATGCTAATCCTCCGTTTATTTTAGATTTACATAAGTGTTTTTTATTTATTCTATGGCTCTTATAATCCCAGATAAAGTTAGTAATTATGGAGTCTACTTTTTAAAAAAAATTTTAGGAAGATATATCGAATTAATTGAAATAAATAAAATAATTGTGGGAGAAAAATCATTTTTATTGCATTAATTTTACCTATCATTGAAATAGGTAAGCTTTTCCAGTATAAAATATTCTTATTTAATTTATGCAGTAATGGGGGAAATTAAATTTAAATAAAGAGTCAAATCTTTTTGTAACAAAAATTCCAAGATATTTAATATTTTTCATTTGTTATTCTTAAAAGGAAATTGTTGTAATATATGTAAATTCTTCACCGTTATTGGCATAAGTTCACTTTTATTCCAATTAATACTGTACCTGAGAGTGATCCGAAATTCCGTTATTAGTTTTAACAAATTTCGGATACTTGTTTCTGGCTCAGTGATATAAAGTAATACATCATCCGCATATAAGGAGATTTTATTCTTAGTATCTGTAGTATCATATCCATATATTTCGGGGTGTAATCTCACCCTCTGGGCAAGAGGTTCTATTGCTAATGCAAACAATAAAGGTGATAGAGGACAACCTTGTCTAACAACCACGAGATAAATTAAATTTAGTTGATAACATTCGATTTGTTGTTATTCTAGCTGTTGGATTTGCATATAGTAATTTAATCCAAGTAATAAACTCCTCCCCAGTTTGAAAGCTTCCATCACCGAAAATAAATAAGGCCATTCTACTTGGTCAAAAGCTTTTTCTGCATCAAGCGAAATGACTACTAAATCTTTTTTATCACCTCTTTTCGATATATAATATCGAACAAACCGTCTTAGGTTGTATGAAGAGTGTCTTTTTGGTATAAATCCTGTTTGATCGGGATGGATTCGTTCGTTAACGACTGAACTCAATCTTTTTGCTAATATTTTTGTTAATATCTTTTGATCTGTATTTAATAGAGCTATTGCTCTATATGATCCTGGTTCATCCAAATCTTTATTTATTTTAGGTATAAGTGTTATAATAGATTCATTCAACGTATCTGGTAATTTCTGTTGTGTGTATATCTGTTCATATAATGATTTCAGGTATGGAACCGTATAATCATGAAATATTTTATAAAATTCCGAACCTATACCATCGGGTCCCGGTGTTTTACCGTTTTTTAATGATCTAATAGATTCTTCAATTTCATTTATTGAAATATCAGCCTTTAATAATTCTCTGTTTTGTAAATCCAATCCTTTCAGGTTACATTTTTTTAAGAATGCATCTATTTCTATTTTACTTACTGTTGCTTTAGCAGTGTATAAATTTTTATAATATTGCTTAAATCTTTCATTAATATCTTTAGATTGTATTAATAATTCACCGTTTTGTGATTTAATCCTATGTATGATTTTTTCCACTTCAATTTTCCTTAGTTGTCGAGCCAATAATTTTTGGGGTTTGTCCCCAAATTCAAACTGTAATTGTTTAGTATGTTGATAAAATTTTATCACTTGATCTGTATATATTTTGTTTAATTTATATTTCAATGTTACAATTTTATTATGTAATATTATATCTGGTTTTGTTGCATTCTGTATATCTAATTGTTTAATCTCCTTTTCTAAATCTTGTTGTTCTTTCCGAATCTTTTTGTTATGGAATGCTTGTGAAGAAATCATAATTCCCCGGAGATATGCTTTAAATGTTTCCCATAATAAAGAACGGGATATCTCTGGTTGATCATTTATTTCAAAAAAAATCTTAATTTGTGTTGTGATACATTCCTGGGTGGCTTTATTTTTTAAAATTTGTGGGTTAAGTTTCCACTGTCCTGAGTTTTCTATTTTACCATTGATTTCAATTTTAAATGTTAATGGCGCATGATCTGAGATTATAATATTATCATATTTAGATTCATAAGCAAGTGAAATAAGTTTTGCATCCACCAAAAAATAATCTATTCTTGAATAAGTTTTATGTACTGGAGAGTAAAAAGAGTATTCTCGTCCCGTAGGGTTTTCTGTTCTCCAAACATCTTTAATATTGGTCGTTTGCATGTATGCATTTAATAATCACTAGGAATGTGATTTAATTTTCCTTTGTTTTATAGATCTTTCTAAATAGGGATCCAATGTACAGTTAAAATCTCCTCCAATTATCAAATTATATTGTGTTAATTCCGGGATATTGTTAAATACTTTCTTAAAAAACAATGGGCTATCAAAATTTGGTCCATATATGTTAACAAAAATCATTTTTTCTGTATTTAATTCTCCTATCACAATAATGTATCTGCCATCTTTATCAGCTATGGTTGATGTATGTTTAAATAAAATGCCTTTACGAAATAATATTGCTACGCCTCTTGATTTATGTGTAAAAGAAGAATGATATATTTTGTCTATCCATTTAGCTTTCAACCTGTTGTCAACGTCTTTTTTTAAGTGGGTTTCTTGAATATAAATTACATCAGCTTTACTTGCCTTTAATACTTTTCCTCTCTTTATCGGTTCATTAATACCTTTAACATTCCAACTTCAAAACGTTAATCCCTCATTCCCCATATTTCTTTTTAAGTCTTGCATTTTAAATTTGTAGAGATCTAATAGAGTCTAAGGATCAGCGCGATAGACCCAACCTTACGCCTGAACCTTGAATAGATGAATTTTAAATCACTTTTTTGTCCCTCACGAATATATCTCCATTGGTACAATGTATTACTCCATTCAAACCGAGAAATACAATAGATATGAAAGATAAATAAAAGATAGATTAAAGTGTTATGTGTAAAGGTGGAAAGAACTACATCTGGAATAGATGTAGTTTGTGTTAAGCCATATTAACATGGCTATCCATCTAATGACTTCCGTCATTGATGTTGTTAACTAGGCCAGCTCCTAGATTTGGGGAATTATTATTCCATAGCAATATTTTAACGGGGTATAATATTAAGGGAAAAAGAAAAGGGGTGGTGATAGAAAAAGGAAGGGGGAAAGGATAAGGATTCATCCTATAAAAGTATCTATATCTAAAGATGACTTAAAAATCTAAGTAATATTAAACATATCAAATATAAAGGCTATATAAAAAAAGAAAAAATAACATACAATTAAGTCAATTCAAAAAAGGAAAATCAGTTGTTAATTATTAGTAATAGTGATTAGTAATAGTGAACAGTCTTAATTAATTTTTAAAAAAAGGGAACAATAATCCTAATAATAAAAAACCGCATTGTGATCTTAAAGTATGTGTTATTTATTTATGTTAGTTATATGTTAGGACTAATTATCAATTATCAATATCCAGATAACAATTTTCGGATCTCATTTTATTCCTCTCCATTCCGTTCGACATTGTCCATTCCATCAAGTCCAATATTAATCTTGTAGAATCTCACTGGATGTTAAGAGTCCATGTTGGATATCTAAAAGTAGTAAAAGTCAATATATTTGCTTGTAGATACTCTTCAGGTCTTGAACTGTTGGGCAAATTCCAAAGCTGCTGCTGGGGTTTTAAAGAAGTGTTCGGCGTTGTTATAAGTAACTCTTAGGATAGCTGGATAATTCAAACCGTATCTCAGGTTTCCTACTCCCCTCATAAGACCTTTGGCTTCATTCCTGAAGAAGGGTCTCGACCCGAAACGTCGCCTATCTCCTTCGCTCCTTAGATGCTGCTGCACCCGCTGAGTTTCTCCAGCATTTTGTGTAACCCTTTGGCTTCATTAAATGCTTTCCGTTTCCTGGCGACCTCTGGTGGATAGTCTCGATAGATACTAATCCTTTGACCTTCGAATGAATGTCAAGCCTTTGATTCTTGAAGCTTTTCGCATAATCTCATCCAGTACAAAGTCATATTGTACCTTTAAAATCATTTGTCTCGGAGGGGCCCCTGGTCTGGTCTGGCGTCTGCTGACTCTATGAGCACGAGCTAGTAAAGGCATTTCTTCCAGAGATAGTACTTCTTTGAGTAGTTTAGCAGTGAATTCTCGAGGGCCGTCGATATTCTCTCGACCTTCAGGAATCCCCGCAATTCTCAGGTTTTGCCTTCTCTGATGCCCTTCTAGCTCAGTACATTTCTCTGTTGTTTTAGTCAGCAGGTTTCATTAGACGTTCATTTTCTGTAATCAGCTGCGCTGTAGTCAAAACACTCTTCTCAGCTATTTGTTCAAGGTTCTTTATTCCAGCCATCTGTTGTTCCTGTACTTCTTCAATAGGATTAATCCTCTTATGGAAGTCTTTTTTAAGCTTTTCAAGTTTTTTGTCCATCTTCTTTTCCATATCATTAAACATTTCAATAAATTCTTCCTTCAAATCATCCGATAATTTCTTGACCTTTTTTTCAATGTTTGACTTTGTTTCCCGTTGCAATTGGTTCAGTTGATTTTTCATCTGATTCAACTGAGTATCCATCTGAGTATTCATTTGGTTTATTTCTTCCTTTATATCCTTTATTTCTTCCTTTATTTCTTCCTTTAAACCAGCCATCTGTTGAGAAATGAAAGTTTTCAATTCCTCACCTCCCATTTTTGTCCCTGATTTTTTTGGATATTTTCATACTCGGAAATTACCATCTGCCTTTTCATTGACTTAACTCAGAAGCCGTGATCTAGGACAGTCAAAAGCCCATAACTTTCTTAAAAATTAAGAGAACTGAATGAAATTTTCAGTTATTATAGATTGAAGCATTCTGAAACAAATATGAAACAATCTTACTTGGATGACCTGAAATTAAAGCATATAATTAGTTAGTTACCTAATTGTAGCTAATTACAAAATTAAATTACTAGATCTAAACATCTATCCATTTCTTAAGAAAAGATAAACATTTTTAAATAGCCTAAGTGTCCAAATAACATTCACACAATAATTCACAATATAACATGACTTTAAAACCTCATTTTCATGAATTTATAGGCCAAGTGGAAGGAATTCAGTGTTTAATTCCCGTAAATTAATGGCCATTTAAATCAACTTGCGAGTGGGTTTGAGTGGAATGCGGTGGATTGGAACGTTGTGGTTTGCGGTGAATTTAACCGGCAGGAAAAATACTGCCGGTTCGTATATATTTTTTGTCCCCTTTTCGCAACATGAAAATTTGATTAAATGCTTCCTAAGAACCACGTTTTTATGTAAAAATAAACTGTGTACTTTATTTTCTCCCCTACGTAAAATCCTTCCCGTTGCCGGCGCTCACGGCTTTCGAAGATGATTTTTTAATTACTCTAGCTAATAAATGACCTAGCGTAGTTTAAAAATACCTTCATAAAACAAATGTCGGAGCGATCCATCTCAGGGGACAAAATCCCCTGAGATGGATGGATTTGAATTGTCTGCAGAAAAACGGCGTTTTAAACCCGCCCCCCTTGTACTCGCTGGAGTTTAGAAGATTTTCATATGAGGGGGATCTTACAGAAACGTACAAAATTCTTAACGGGTTGGACAGGCTAGAAGCAGGAAGATTGTTCCCGATGTTGGGGAAGTCCAGGACAAGGGGTCACACAGTTTAAGGATAAGGGGGAAGTCTTTTAGGACCGAGATGAGGAAAACATTTTTCTTTTCACACACGGAGAGTGGTGAATCTGTGGAATTCTCTGCCACAGAAGGTAGTTGAGGCCAGTTCGTTGGCTATATTTAAGAGGGAGTTGGATGTGGCCCTTGTGGCTAAAGGGATCAGGGGGTATGGAGAGAAGGCAGGTACGGGATACTGAGTTGGATGATCAGCCGTGATCACATTGAATGGCGGTGCAGGCTCGATGGGGCCGAGGATGATGGTCCACGTCCTGTTGTTTTTATGGACTCTCAGGTGGCTTATGAGTCCAATCCTGGCTTTGTAAGTTCTTCGGCCTTCAGGACAGGTAATTCCAGATGGCAGATCGGGCTTTGGTTGTTGCGGCCTCTCTTTGCGTGTTCTTCTCTTTTCTTCTCATTCTGCCAATCCCTTGGCTTGAAGGTCGCTGTTCCTCCTTGGATGATGGTTTGCCAGAGTTTCCTGTCCTTGGTATTGGTTTCGCAATTGCCAATGTCGATTGCACATTTCTTCACGCTGGCTTTTAAGGCGTCTTTGAATCTCTTCTTTTGTCTGACCCTTTTACGTTTGCCTTCGTTAAGCTGGGAGTAGAAGGTTTGGTAGACGCTCTCCTTCCATCCAAGCAACATGACCCGCCCATCTTAGTTGGCCGACCCCAGGTAGCACTAGTGTATGGGTAGACACAAAATGCTGGAGAAACTCAGCGGGTCAGGCAGCATCTAGGGAGCGAAGGAAATAGGTGACGTTTCGGGTCGAGACCCTTCTTCAGACTGATGCGAGGGTGGGGGGGGGGGGGCGGGAAGAAGAAAGGAAGAGGCGGAGACAGTGGGAGAGCTGGGAAGGGGAGGAGAAAGCAGGGACTACCTGAAATTGGAGAAGTCAATGTTCATACCACCCCGCTGGGGTGTAAACTGCCCAAGCGAAATATGAGGCGCTGCTCCTCCAATTTACGGTGGGACTCGCTCTGGCCGTGGAGGAGGCCCAGGACAGAGAGGTCAGATTCAGAATGGGAGGGGGTGGTGAGTCTGTGGAATTCTCTGCCTCAGAGGGCGGTGGAGGCCGGCTCTCCGGATGCTTTCAAGAGAGGGCTCTTAAAGATAGCGGAGTCAGGGGATATGGGGGAGAAGGCAGGAACGGGGAACTGATTGGGGATGGTCAGCCGTGATCACATTGAATGGCGGTGCTGGCTGGAAGGGCCGAATGGCCTCTACTCCTGCGCCTGTTGTCTATTGAAATGCTGAGCTGGTCGTTGCGGCATGGGGCGAAGGGCCTGTTTCCACGCTCTGTATCTCTAAAACCAAAAATTAAAAGTGGGGCAATTCCTCAACTTGACGGGCTGAGAAACACAGAGGTGTCCGGGGAAATGTCTATTTTTCTCTCTGCGTTCCCCCGAGCGATGGCTCATCACATTAACCTTGCATGGATTGAGTTACAGCGGTGCAGGTGCAAGGTATGGTATTTCCCCAGACACCAAGCGAGGGGGAACTTCATCAGATTACGTTACACTTGGCGGGGGGGGGGGGGGGGTTACACAAAAGGCTGGAGAAACTCAGAGGGTGCAGCAGCATCTAAGGAGCGAAGGAGATAGGCGACGTTTTGGGTCGAGACAGGAAGAAGGGTCTCGACCCGAAACGTCGCCTATCTCCTTCGCTCCTTAGATGCTGCTGCACCCGCCGGGTTTCTCCAGCTTTTTGTGTAACCCTCGATTCTCCAGCATCCGCAGTTCCTTCTTTAACAGGGAAACGAGAGATATAGACGGTGATGTGGAGAGATAAAGAACAATGAATGAAAGATATGCAAAAAAGTATCGATGATAAAGGGAACAAAGCCATTGTAAGCTGTTTGTGGTGTGAAAATGAGAAGCTGGTGCGACTGGGGTGGGGGAGAGAGATAGAGAGAGAGGGAATGCCAGGGCCCGAGGGCTGAGGGAGAGGTGGGAAGGGGAGGAGACAGCAAGGGTTTAACAGAATTGAGAAAATTCAATGTTCAAGCCCAGAGGATGCAGACTCCCCAAGCGGAATATGAGGCGCTGTTCCTCCAGCTTGCGGTGTTGCTCACTCTGGCCGTGGAGGAGGCCCAGGACCGAGAGGTCGGATGCGGAATGGGAGGGGGAGTTGAAGTGCTGAGCCCCCGGTTACACTTGCCAACGGGTTTCACCGTTCTCTCCTCCCTCACTGCCACCGGGCTTCTCGTTGCACCAGCATCAATGGCTCTGGAGGCAAGTTACTTCAGCGCGTTTCTTCAAAGGGTTGGCTCTCCACTAAGTTCTCCGTCCCCGGCCATTGGAACCCCTGCAGCAGCAGGTTGGGGACTCGATTGGAGCGGGCTATGCTCCAGGGGGGGCGACACGGAGCGGTGGGGCAACAGTGCCGGCCAAGCAGTCACCCTGCAACGCCACCAGGACAGCGGGGGTTTTTAAGGCCGGGTCAAGAATTCTAGATTTGTAACAACTTTCAGACTTGGACGTGTGGATCTTGAAAACTGGCTCCAGTCGTGGCGGCTCGTGCATTGTCTCAGGTGTCCTATTCCCGTTGCGCTATAACTGGTGGTGGCCTGTGGTCGGTTGGGTGCAGTCTCTATCCTGGTGAGTTCCGACTTGGCTAACGAGGGCCCACAGGACGCCCCCGCGCGCAGGTCCGGAACCAGCAGGAAACGCCACGTGTCGCTTTGCTCTTAGCCCGCCGCCGCAGGACTTGGGTGGGAGGAGAGCAAAGACCCCGCAGCGGAGCAAAGATGACTAGCGCGGAGACGGAAGCCGGTTACGCAAACAGCCTGGCAAAAAAATCAAAGTTCTTCGGTAAAAATCTTCGGAATTTTAATTTATTAACACAAACTGTCCCCCCCGCAATGTTGATTACACTGCGAGCCGGGTCGGGTCGAGTGAGGCCAGTTCGTTGGCTATATTTAAGAGGGAGTTGGATGTGGCCCTTGTGGCTAAGGGGATCAGGGGTATGGAGAGAAGGCAGGTACGGGATACTGAGTTGGATGATCAGCCGTGATCATATTGAATGGCGGTGCAGGCTCGAAGGGCTGAATGGCCTCTACTTACTCCTGCACCTATTGTCTATGTTTCTATGTTTCTATGGGTTACGGAAATGGATGAAAAAAAGGCCCCGCGTTCCGCTCCGTTGCGTGCCACACGCCAGCCCGTTGCATTTAGCAGGAGTGGTCCACCTACAGGATCTTTGGAGGAGAGGCCTTCACAAAACCCTGTGCGGCAATCAGTTTAAGGTGGAGCTAGAGGCTGGAGACTTCTTGGCTGCAGTGGGTGGCCATGGCGTCTTTAGCGCTCTGGCTAGCCCTTCGCAATTCCACTGGGCCTTTCCAGCCCGTTGGTTCGCAAAGATCTCTTCCGCCTGGTCCCCCAAAGCAGGACTCTCCATGAAGGATGAGCACGTCCCACAGGTTGACGTGGACTGCATGGCACCAGTTACAAGGCTGCGCCCTGACCTGCTGCGCTGATGTGTAGTAATATTTGTACTGAAAGGAATTTCACTTTACTTTGGTACACAGAAACATAGAAAACAGGTGCAGGAGGAGGCCATTCGGCCCTTCGAGCCAGCACCGCCATTCAATATGATCATGGCTGATCGTCCCCTATCAATAACCCGTGCCTGCCTTCTCCCCATATCCCTTGACTCCACCAGCCCCTAGAGCAAGGGGTTCTCAACCAGGGGGGGATTCCCCCCGGGGGTGGGGGGGGGGGGGGATATCAGGTTTTCAGGGGGGGAAATTGGGGAGCAGAGATTAGCAAACTCAAACTGTTAGAATGTTGATCTTTTTAATGCCTTTGCATATTATTTGGAATGCACTTTTTGAGGCAGACAGTCTTGGAAAGGAGGGGGGGGGGGGGGAGATGACAGTCTGACACCTGACGAAAGGGGTGCATGGGGCAAGCGAGGTTGAGAACCGCTGCCCTAGAGCTCTATCTAACTCTCTCTTAAATCTCATGTGATGATAAAGTACCTCTGAATCATCCCCCCCCCCCCCCCCTCCATCTTTCTTCTTCTGTCGTGTGCCGTACACGGCCTTAAGGTGTCGAACAACTTGTTCTATTTGATCTTCACCCGTTTGTGCGCGCGTCGAGTTGTTTGCATTAGTCGAAACCGGGCGGCCCACGTGAAGGTTGCAACCTCCCAACCCCCCCCCCCCCCCCTCCATCTTTCAAACACTACTACTCTACACCTGCCCCTGTTGAGACCATTCTCCACTTTTCTTGTCCTAAGCTTTTCACACGATGTTTATGAAAAGGAATGAAGTGGACATTGATTGAGGGCAGACGGCTTTCCACGCTGAAGACTTGTTTCGTCAGGTCTGAAGGAGGGGCTCAACCCGAAACGCCACCTATTCCTTCGCTCCATAGATGCTGCCTCGCCCGCTGAGTTTCCCCCAGCATTTTCGTTTGCCTCCGATTTCTCCAGCATCTGCAGCTCTTTCTGGAACAAAACGATTTGTTAAACAAAGCGAGCGGGCAAGATCATCTCTGACCCCAAACTCTTTGAATCACTTCCCTCTGGAAGGCGACTCCGGACTGTCAAAGCTGCCGCAGCCGCCGGACATAAAAACGGTTGTTATCCGCGAGTAGTTGCTCTACTCAACAGCCAAAAAATCTGTAGCCCCCCTTTGATCTGGTATTTTGTTGGTTCACATGCTTGATCAATGGTGTTTTATCATTAAATATAAAATAAACTCCCAGTCAAAGATGCAATACAAGATATTATGTTAGTAAATAGAAACTGAGAATAAGTTTTAAGAAAGTCCCTTATACTGTATTGGACTATGTACAATTAAATGACAGGGGTTAATTATATATAATTAGGTTTACACACACACACACACACACACGTATGTACACTCCTACACACATATATATACCACCGATCGGAATATAAATAAATGACTAAAAGGGATTGTACTATATATATACCTTTTAGTCATTTATTTATATAAATTTGTGTAATATGTGTATATATATGTGTGTATATATATGTGTATGTATATGTATATATATATATATGTGTATATGTATATGTATATATATATATATATATATGTGTGTATATATATATATATATGTGTGTGTGTGTGTGTATATATACATATATATATATATATATCATTTACTGTATATCTGTCTATACATAACTAAAACTCTGATCTTATTATTATTAATGTTTAGTGTTTTCTGAGTCATTCGTAACTGTCACTGTATGTCATGTTGTTACTTGTGGGCGGAGCACCAAGGCAAATTCCTTGTATGTGAATACTTGGCCAATAAACTTACTTACTTACTTATCTGAAGGGTCATGACCCAAAACCTCATCTGTCCATTCCCTCCACTTTAGAGTTATACCATGGGAACAGGCTCTTTGTCCCACCATGGGACTCTAGGTTTTATCTGAAAAAAATGCAAAGTCATATGCAATAGAAACTGAATTTGACCTTTCCAGTCAAATGTACAGCCACCATCTCTGATAATAGACTTCCGTTTACTACAGTAAGGGACTTCAAGCATAGAAAAGGGATATGGTGGCACTGGTGAAAGTGCCAAAAAACAGACAATATTAAAAGATCTTTAACTGAAATGTTTATGATACAAAAACGCAGTATTTACATGGTAAATGGTAGGGAATTGAGGAATGCTGTGGAACAGAGGGATCTAGGAATAACTGTGCATAGTTCCCTGAAGGTGGAATCGCATGTAGATAGGGTGGTAAAGAAAGCCTTTGGTGTGCTGGCCTTTATAAATCAGAGCATTGAATATAGGAGTAGGGAAGTAATGTTAAAATTGTACAAGGCATTGGTAAGACCAATTCTGGAGTATGGTGTACAATTTTGGCCGCCTAATTATAGGAAGGATGTCAACAAAATAGAGAGAGTACAGAGGAGATTTTACTAGAATGTTGTCAGGGATCCAGCAACTATGTTACAGAGAAAGGTTGAACAAAGTTAGGGTCTTTATTCTTTGGAGCGCAGAAGGTTAAGGGGGACTTGATTGAGGTCTTTAAAATGATGAAAGGGATAGACAGAGTTGAACGTGGATAAGCTTTTCCCATTGAGGGTAGGGAAGATTCAAACAAGAGGGCATGACATGAGAATTAAGGGACAGAAGTTTAGGGGTAACGTAGAGGGGAACTTCTTTACTCAGAGGGTGGTGGCTGTGTGGAATCAGCTTCCAGCAGAAGTGGTGGAGGCAGGATCGATTTTAACATTTAAGAGTAAAGTGGATAGGTATATGGACGTGAAGGGAATGGAGGGGTATGGTCTGAGTGCAGGTAGATGGGACTAGGGGAAAACAAATGGTCGGCACGGACTGGAAGGGCCGAGAGGGCCTGTTTCCGTGCTGTAATTGTTATACGGTTATATGGTTTATATGGTTATATTTTCTGGGTATCGCAAGTCCAATCGTGTATTATTGTTCTCTGCTATTTTGCATTCAAACCATTTGTGTTAGCAGTTTAAGGCGTGTGGGAGAGGCCTTTGTGATCAGTAGCGCAGAGATGAACAGCGTTGTGTCTGGATGTTTCTGCAGCACGCTGGAATAGTGCAGACATTAGATAAGGGAGTGTCACTGTCAAAACTGACAGAATGGTTTGGGGTTGGCCACACATGATAACGGTTTTGCAGGAAAAGCAATTCAACTAAGAGCACTGTTAAGCATAGAATAGCGCACACAACCGCAACGTTAGACTCATCCAACACAGTCATTCTCTGCCTCAGAGGGCGGTGGAGGCCGGTTCTCTGGACACTTTCAAGAGAGAGCTAGATAGAGCTCTTAAAGATAGCGGAGTCAGGGGATATGGGGAGAAGGCAGGAACGGGGCACTGATTGGGGATGGTCAGCCGTGATCACATTGAATGGCGGTGCTGGCTGGAAGGGCCGAGTGGCCTTGTGAGATATGCGATGTGCTCACAATCACCACTCAAAGACTAAATCGTGGAAGCAAGAGATTCTTTGTTTTCGAGTCTGCAGAGTCGGGTGCCTCTCCAAGTTGAGACACACCGAAGTCAGAAGGGTAAACCCCCTTTATACACACACGATTCTACATTCAACCTCCCCTCCGGACCCTTCTCCAATCAGAGTCTGAGGTGCACAATCTGTAGGTACATCCCCCCCCGCCGTACCTCCCACATCACACATCGCATGTCCAGACATGTGCATGGTAATGAGCAGTTTCTTGACCAGGGGTGTGTTGTAATATTCATTTATTTTATTAAGCATGCTCAGTTGCTCATGACCTACCCTAGTTTTACTCACCTCCAAGTGAACTCTCTCAGTCCTCCTATATCAGCACTAAAGCTAGGCTATAGTGACAAGGGTCCCATGTATCACCCCCTTCTATATAACCATATAACCATATAACAATTACAGCACGGAAACAGGCCCTCTCGGCCCTTCCAGTCCGTGCCGACCATTTGTGGAATTTTCCCCTAGTCCCATCTACCTGCACTCAGACCATACCCCTCCATTCCCTTCACGTCCATATACCTATCCACTTTACTTTTAAATGTTAAAATCGATTCCTGCCTCCACCACTTCTGCTGGAAGCTCATTCCACACAGTGTGTGGGGGGGACCACCCCTCGGGGGGGGGGGGTGAGTAAAGAAATTCAGGGGGGGGGGGGGGGGGGGGGGGGGCCCTCACGTTACCCCTAAACTTCTGTCCCTTAATTCTCATGTCATGCCCTCATTGTTTGAATCTTCCCTACCCTCAATGGGAAAAGCTTATCCACGTCAACTCTGTCTATCCTTTCATCATTTTAAAGACCTCAATCAAGTCCCCCCATAACCTTCTGCGCTCCAAAGAATAAAGACCTAACTTGTTCAACCTTTCTCTGTAACATAGTTGCTGGAACCCAGGCAACATCTAGTAAATCCGGCTCTGTAGCTCGCTGTATTTTGTTGACATCCTTCCTATAACTAGGCGACCAAAATTGTACACCATACTCCAGAATTGGTCTTACCAATGCCTTGTTACAATTTTTAAACATTACTTCCCTACTCCTATATTCAATGCTCTGATTTATAAAGGCAGCACACCAAAGGCTTTCTTTACCACCCTATCTACATGCGATTCCACCTTCAGGGAACTATGCACAGTTATTCCTAGATCCCTCTGCTCCACAGCATTCCTCAATTCCCTACCATTTACCATGTACGTCCTATTTTGATTTGTCCTGCTAAGATGTAGCACTTCACACTTATCAGCATTAAACTCCATCTGCCATCTTTCAGCCCACTTTTCCAAATGGCCCAAATCTCTCTGTAGACTTCTACTGTTAGGGATCTCTCTACATCACTCCCTTCTACTGCTATACAATGCTATCACTTCTTACTCAAGGATGGGTCTGGTAACTTTTATACACAGCTGTGTCAGAACCCTCTCCCTGGCCCCTATCGGTTTGAATCCTCTTTAAAGCCCCTTACAATAGTGGGGTTTAATCACTTTATCCCTCACAAACTCTGCTCCTGCACCTATTGTCTATTGTCTGACCAAGTTGCCCTATCTTCAGTAGTCCCTCCTGCTGGTGTTTGGTCTCTCCAAACCATACCTCCCCGTGCACCTCTTCAAATATCTTTTAAATGTTGCTCTAGTACCCGCTTTTTCTCCTTCTGGCGTGTGGCGTGCATGGCCTAAAGTTGTCGGACAACTTGTTCGATTTGATCTTACTTGAATGTGCGCGCCAGGTTGAACTGCATTCGTCAAAACAGGGCCGGCAGTGGGGGGGGGGGGGGACGTTTCACTACTTTTTGCGGTCTTTTCCCTCCAGGGCGCTCAAGTTGCCGAACCAAGCCACGATGCAACCGGGGTCAGCAAGCTCTCCACCGTGCACCTGTAGAAGTCCGAGAGAGTCCTCCTCGACAGACCGACTCTCCGTAATCTTCTCGGGAAGTAGAGGCGTGAGGGTTGCAACCTCCCACCCCTGTACCTGCTTTAACTACCTCCCTTGGCAGCTCGTTCCATATACCCACCTCCTGAGTGAACAAGTTGCTCCTCAGATTCCTGTTAAATCTCCCCCCTACCCCCTCATCTGCAACCTTTTGTTTTTGAACAGCCTCACCCCAGGTGTATTCACCTTATCTATTCCCCTCAGAATCTTGGGTACACAAAAGGCTGGAGAAACTCAGCGGGTGCAGCAGCATCTAAGGAGCGAAGGAGATAGGCGACGTGTCGGGTCGAGACCCTTCTTCAGACTGGTCAGGGATCAGGGAAGCGAGAGATATAGACGGTGATGTGGAGAGATAAAGAGCAATGAATGAAAGATATGCAAAAAAGTATCAGTGATAAAGGGAACAAGCCATTGTAAGCACCTCATATTCCGCTTGGGGAGTCTGCATCCTTTGGGCTTGAATATTGAATTTTCTCAATTCTGTTAACCCTTGCTGTCTCCTCCCCTTCCCACCTCTCCCTCAGCCCTCGGGCCCTGGCATTCCCTCTATCTCTATCTCCCTCCCCCACCCCAGTCGCACCAGCTTCTCATTTTCACACCACAAACAGATTACAATGGCGGCTTTTTTTTTTTTGGGGGCGATATTTGTCTAAGGACAGCACACACAGTTTCCATATGAAGAAAGGGGGGGGACTGGAAGTAGACTCGGCTGTACTAACTGGAATTTAGAAGATTGAGGGGGGATTTTATAGAATTGAAACCTACAAAATTCTTAAGGGTTGGACAGGCTAGATATGTTCCGATGGCAGGACAGATTGGTTCCTGATGTTGGGGAAGTCACAGAACAAGGGGGTCACACAGTTTGAGGATAAGTAAAAGGGGAAGTCTTTAAAAAGATTAGTGGGTTGCCCAGCCAGATGCAACTAAATTTAAAGTGGCACTTTCTTCCCAATAACCCTCTCTGGCTAAACCCCTCCCTTGATTATTGATTGGGGACGATCAGCCATGATCACAATGAATGGCTGTGCAGGCTCGAAGGGCCGAATGGCCTCCTCCTGCACCTATTTTCTATGTTTCTATGTTTCACCACCTCCAGTTTAAATTCCAGTGGGAATATTTTGGAGGACAAGTAACCAAGAACCAGGAGATGAGAAAACTCATTTTTCTTTTCACACACAGAGAGTGGAGAATCTGTGGAATTCTCTGCCACAGAAGGTAGTTGAGGCCAGTTCATTGGCTATATTTAAGAGGGAGTTAGATGTGGCCCTTGTGGCTAAAGGGATCAGGGGGTATGGAGAGAAGGCAGGTACAGGATACTGAGTTGGATGATCAGCCATCAGAACTGCCCCCTCCATCCACTCCTTTAAGTCGAGACTAAAAAACTCATCTCTACTCCCAAGCCTTTCTTGATGTCCTCTGAGTGAGGGCTACATGTGTGTATGTTATGTAGCCTGCTTGGGTTTACTACTCTGATAACAAATGTAAAGGCACTTTGGTCCCCGAGAGTTGTTTTTTAAATGTGCTATATAAATAAATGTGACTTGACTTGACCCCACACCAACCCAAATCCCCTCAGTTTATCAGACCCAACCCCCAGATTGTGGATGGTACACACTTAAAGCACACGGCATTAGGGGTTCAGTGTTGATGTGGATAGAGAACTGGCTGGCAGACAGGAAGCAAAGAGTAGGAGTAAATGGATCAATTTCAGAATGGCAGGCAGTGACTAGTGGGGTACCGCAGGGCTCAGTGCTGGGACCCCAGCTTTACAACACACAATGATTTATTAATGATCTGATGAGGAATTGAAGAGGCAACATCCTCCAAGATTGCGGATGACACCAAGCTGGGGGGGCAGTGTTATTAGCTGTGAGAGAGGGATAGCTAGGAGGCTGCAAGGTGACTTGGATAGGCTGGGTGAGTGGGCAGATGCATGCCAGTGCAGTATAAATGTGGATAAATGAGAGGTATCCCACTTTGGTGGCAAAAACAGGAAGTAGACGCGTATTATCTGAATGGTGTGCCGATTAGAACAGGGGAGATCAACGAGACGCTGGGTGTCATGGTACACCAGTCATTGAAAGTAGGCATGCAGTGGCAGCAGGCAGTGAAAAAAGCGAATGGTAATGTCTGGCAGTTCATAGCAAAAGGATTTGAGTACAGGAGCAGGGAGGTTTCTACTGCAGTTGTACAGGGACTTGGTGAGGCCACACCTGGAGTATTGCGTACAGTTTTGGTCTCCAAATCTGAGGAAAGACATTCTTGCCATAGAGGGAGTACAGAGAAGGTCACACAACTGATTCCTGTCCTGGGATGGCAGGACTTTCCATATGAAGATAAGAGCTGATAGACTCGCTTGGTACTCCGCTGGAATTTTAAAGATGAGGGGGGAATCTTATAGAGACTTACAAATTCTTATCTAAGGGGTTGGATCAAGCTAGATGCAGAAGATTGTGTCCCGATGTTGGGAAGTACCAGGACAAGGGGTCACACTGATTTAAGGCTAAAGGGGAAGTCTGTTTAGGACCGAGATGAGGAAAGACCTTTTTTTCACACAGAGAAGTGGTGAGTGCGTCTCTGAATTCTCTGCCACAGAGGGTAGTTGAGGCAGTTCATTGGCTAAATTATGAGGAGTCAGATGTGGCCCTTGTGATCAGGGGGGGTAAGGAGAGAAGGCAGGTACGGGATACTGAGTTGGGATGATCAGTCCGAGATCATATGAATGGCGGTGCAGGCTCGAAGGCGAATGGCCTACTCCTGCACCTAATTTTCCTATGGTTTCTATGTACACAAAAGGCTGGAGAACACTCAGCGGGTTCTCTGCAGCATCTAAGGAGCGAAAGGAGATAGGGACGAACGTTTCTCGGGTCGAGACCCTTCCTCAGACTGGGTCAGAGAGGTGATGGGGAAACGGAAGGAAGAGAGGGGGGGGGGACGTGAGGAAGTGGAGAGATAAAGAACTAATGATGAAAATATGCAAAAAAGTATCGGTGATAGGGGAAGGGGGAAACACAGACCATTGTAACTGTTTGTGTTGGAAATGAGAAGCTAGTGCGACCGGGTGGAGGGACGGGGAGATTAGAGAGAGAGGGAATGCCAGGGACCGTGGGGGGGGGGGGGGGGGGCTAGGAGAGTGAATGGGGGAGACAGCAAGGTTAACAGAATTGAGAAAATTAATCTTCAAGCCCAAGAGGAATGCAGCAACACTCCTCCAAGCGGAATATGATGTGCTGTTCCTCCAACTTGCGTGTTGCACACATCTGGCCGTGGAGGCCCAGGACACATGAGAATGTCGGATTGGAATGGGAGGGGGAGTTGAAGTGCTGAGCCACCCGGAGGATCGGGTTGGTTTTTGCGGACCGAGCGGAGGTGCCCCTTACACGTCCGAGCCGTTATGTCTACTCCTCCCGTCCGTTGTCGTAACTCTGTCGTCCTTGTCGGATCCGTCGTCCGTTTGTCGGTATGCCATCGTCCGTCTTGTCGTATTCTGTCCGTCCGTTCTGTCGTATCCATCGTACCGTTGTCGTATCCGTCGTCCGTTGTCGTAGCCATGCGACCTTCTCTTTATTCCGTCGTCCGCTTGTCGTATCCATAGTACCGTTGATCGTATCCATCGTCCTTTGTCGTTTCTGTCGTCCGTTGTCTATTCCATCGTACCGTTTTTTTATTATGGTCGTAATGCCGTGCGTTCCGTTGTCGTATCCATCGCACCCTTGTCGTAAGCCGTCGTCCGTTTCGTATACCGTCGAGCCTTCCCATCGTCCCATCGACCTCACTAAAATGGCGCCCGCGGGACATTACGACGCCGAACGAGAGACCTGAAACACACAAAGGCCGCGAATCCCCCAGTATCCCGCCCCCCCCAGCTCCCCTTGGACAGCCAGCCGCCGCCCATCAGAGGTCGATGCTTCCATTGGTCAACAACGACGATGGTCCCGGCCCGATTGAGACAGCCAGCGCGCCCACTCAGCGCCCGGCTTATCTCATGGGGCAACATCGCCCGTGTCCCGCCCCCCCCGGGTATCTACCATTGGTCGTCCGGCGCCGCCCATCACAGGCTGGATGCTTCCATTTGGTCAGGACAACGTCGAGTCCCGCCCCACCACGCCGAGGAGGGGGGGGGAATGGGGGGGGGTGGGGGGACTATGGGGGTGGGGGGGGGGGGGGGGGGGGGGGGGGGGGGGGGGGGGGGGGGGGGGGGGGGGGGGGGGGGGGGGGGGGGGGGGGCGGGAGGGGGGTGCCACCACGGCATCTCCATTGGTCAACAACGTCGAGATCCCGCCGCCGCGGCGCTCTACACCATTGGACAGAAAGCCCATCCACCCTCCCATTGGACAACAAAGTCGAGGTTCCGCCCCCGGCATCTACCATTGAGTCGGCAGCGCGCCCATCAAGGCTGATTGCTGCCATTGGTCAATAATGACGAAGGTCCACCCCCGCCGGCCTCTTCCATTGGTACACACGCCGTCCATCCGCCGCCGGCCCTCTCCCATTCGGACAACTACTTCGAGGCTCCCGCCCCGCCGACCTATCCCATTAGGTGCCATCCACAGACGGCAGCGTGCATTGGTCAGCAGCGCATTGCGCTCGCCATTGGACAACAACGTGAGACCCCGCCCCACCGACGGCCTCTTCATAGGTCGGGCAGCGCCGTCGGAATCTCCATTTGGCAAGGGCTTCCAAGGTTCCCGCCCCAGCCTCTGCCATTGCGCCAGCAGCGCCGCCCCATCAAGAGGCTGGACGATTTTCCATTTGGCATGTCCCGCCCCACACAACCCATTCTATTGGCCAGTCAGCGCCACCCTCTCGACTCCATTGGCAACAGCGTGACCTCCAGACCTCCGCCAGCCTACCGTTGGTCCTTCACAACTGGCGACATCTCCCTGGGAGGGGGGGGGGGGGGGGGGGGCGAAGGGGGGGGGGGGGGTGCGGAGGGGGGGGTGGGGGTGGAGGACCGCGCAGAGTGTCACGGGGGGTACTCCCATTGGTTCTAATGTCTCAATGCACCGCGCCACACCCACGGATCACTGTGTACTGAGGTACAGGAAGTGGACGGTAGACACTAAGTGTAGGAGCATAGGCACTCAGCGCCTATCTACAGCCAGCACCCGCCATTCACTGGATCACGGCGGGTGGAGCATCCAAATAGGTGGGGACCGGGACTGACACAAATAACCTTTTGGGGTGTGGCGCTGGTTCATCTCTTTTTTTGTTTGTGGTTGTGTGTGGTTTGGTGGGGGGGGGGGGGGGGGGGGGAAATTTTAAATGAATCACGAGAGATAAAGAAATATAGAGAGAAGGGTTGATGAAGTGAAACCGGGAAACCTCCACCGCCCTCTGAGGCCAGAGAATTCCACAAGACTCACCGCCCCTGTGTGAGAAATCGGTGTTTTCTCTCTCCGAGTTCCACTATTCTTAAACTGTGGCCCCTGGTTCTGGACCTCGCCCAACATCGGGAACAATGTTCCCTGCTCTCTAGCGTGTCCAATCCCTTAATAATCTTATATGTTTAGAAACACAGACAATAGGTGCATTGAGTAGAGGCAATTCGGAGCCCCCTTCGAGCCTGCACCGCCAATTCAATATGATCATGGCGATCATCCAATCTCAGTATCCTGTACCTGCCTTCTCTCCATACCGCTGATCCCTTTAGCCTACAAGGGCCACATCCAACTCCACTCTTAAATATGGCCAAAGAACTGGCCTCAACTAATTCTTGTTGGCAGAGGAAATTCCACAGACTCACCACTCCTCTGTGTGCATAAGTGTTTCACAATAAGAACTCGCCTTTAATCCCCGCAACATCCCGTTCTCGATATCCCGCATATGACCCGTCCAGGAATTAAATCTGAATCTCCGTGATAAAGAGCTGTGTTGTCCGTGCGCGGGTGGGGGGGGGGGGCTGTGAGGGTATCAGATTTAAAAATGGCGGGGGGGGGGGGGGAAAGGGGGGGAGGGGGGGGGGGGGGGGGTACAACACTTGTGGGGGGGGGGGGGGGGGGGGGGAATTATTAAGGGGGTATGGTATAAAAAAACACACACCCCCAACATTGGGAACTACGTGTGTCCTGCCTCTAGTGTGAGGCCCCTTGGTTATTCCGGGATGGGCGGAGAACTGACATACGAAGAAAGAATGGGTCGACCTGGGTCTCGTTACGCTCTGGATTTTAGAAGGATGAGAGGGCATCTTAATTGACACATATAAAGATTGTTCTGAGGGTTAAAGAAGGAACCTTCAGACCCGAAACGTTGCCATATCTCCTTTCGCTCCTTTAGACTTGCTGCACCTCGCTGAGTTCTCCAGCTCTTTTGTGTAACCCAAAGATTATGTTTAAGGGGTTTGGACACACTAGAGGCAGGAAACCTGTGGTCCGCGATGTTGGGGCAGGGTCCAGACCAGGGCCACACATCATCAGCAGTTATAACAACTAAGGGGTCGACTATTTAAACGGAGACGAGAAACACTTTTTCCTTTTATGTGATCTGTGGAATTCTCCCTCCATCCACTTACCAGTTCTCCCGCCAGTCTACTGTCTCCGACTACATCTAACATGTGTCCATCTCTTCCTCACTGACATCACTCTGAAGAACGGGTCTCCACACCGTATCTGATTGTGGATGATCAATACCGTATCACATTGAATGACATGTGCTGGCTCCGAAGGGCCGAATGAACCTGCTCCTGCAACCTATTGCCTATTGAATACGCCCTCGACCACACCCCACCGCCCCCTGCCGCATTCCTTCTCTTCCAGAGATGACTGCCCTGTCCCGCTGAGTTACTCCAGCATTTTGAGCTCTTCCTTCGCTTTTACCAGCATCTGCATTTGTTACTTCTTTGTACAGGTCTACTTCGATGCTACCTTTGACGGGCGGGGGAATTGGGGTTCCTTCATCTCCAGAGAGGCTGACTCACCGGGGGGGGGGGGGGGGGGGGGGGGGGGGGGGGGGGGCTTGGGGGTTTACTCCAGCAATTCTGGGTCTTGGTGGGGCAAGGAGTCTGGAGAGGTCTGCCAGGGTCCCTGTTACGGTTTATTCCTAACAGCTCCGTCACAGAGGGCTCTGTGATCTACGGACTGTTCCCGGGGACGCATTCAGAGACTGGCATCGAGTGCTGCCCGTAAGTAGTCAACTCGGTGAAAGACGCTCTTTGGCCTGGCCCCAGCACTGTTGGCCGCCCAGCGGAGCGAGACGTCCGTTGGGGGAATGTTGCCAACTGCGGACAATAGACAACAGGTGCAGGAGTAGCCCATTCGGCCCTTCCAGCCAGCCCCGCCATCCAATGTGATCATCCCCAATCAGTTCCCCGTTCCTGCCTTCTCCAATCCCCTGACTCCGCATCCTTTAAGAGCACCTCTCTCTTGAAAGCATCCAGAGAACCTGCCTCCACAGCCGCTCTGAGGCAAGAGAATTCCAGAACTCAACCACTCTCTGTGAGAAAGTGTTTCCTCGTCTCCGTTCCTAAACTGGCTTACTCCATATTCGGAAAGTCTTACTGCTGAAGCTCGGTGCACACACCGCCAAGGCTCGGACCACAGTCGTAGGGTCCCCTTCCGCCGCGGGATCATTAGGGAGGGGGGCAGGTTTGGAGGACACCCAAACAAAATAAAGTGAAGGAATGTAGAGGCCACATCGATGCGGCAAGCATCTCTTCGGAGAGTAGGAATGGGTGGCGTTTCGGGTCAAGACCCTTCTTTTCAGACTGAAGAAGGGTCACGACACGAAACATCACCCATTGCCTCTCTCCAGAGATGCTGCTGGTCCTGCTGAGTGACCCCAACCAACTCAACCCAACCACGAGGTCGTGTAATTTGCGTACCAAGGACACGCAAGTGGGACAGGCCCTCCAGGGATTGAAGATTCCTCTCCCTAATAGAGAGCTCTCTACGCAAAACAAACTGGACGAACTTGAAACCAGTGACTTATCTCAAAGAAGTGAGAGGCCGCTGTGCGCTCTACTTCACGGAGACTTGCAGGTACAGCAGGCAGTGAAGAAAGCGAACGGCCTGTTGGCCTCTAAAACAGGAGTCGAAGTATAGGAGCAAATGAGTCCTTCTGCAGTTGTACAGGGCCGTGGTTGATCTACCCACACCCGGAGTATTGTGTGCAATTTGGCCTGTTGGCCATCATCATCAAGAGGAGTCGGTTAGGACAACAAGGCCTTCTGCAGTTGGTGCAGGGCCCCTGGTGAGACCACACCATGGAGTATTGTGTTGGCGAGTTTTGGCCTTGTTGGCCTTCATAACAAGAGGAGTTGAGTAAATGAGCAAAGAGGTCGCTTCTGTGGCAGTTGTACAGGGGCCTGTGAGACCAACACCCGGCGATTGTGTGCATTTATGGGGCTGTTGGCGCTTCATAACAAGAGGAGTCGCAGTTTAGATCAAAGAGCCCGATCTGCAGTTTGTGGCAGGGGCCCCTGGTGAACCGCCACCTTGGAGTATTGTGTTTTATGAAAGAACGCAGATGCATGACAAACAAAATCGAAGTTAGAGCAAAAATGCAGGAAAAAACTCAGCGGGGAGAGGCACCTGAGTGTTGTGCCAGTTTGGTCTCCAAATTTTGAGGAAGGGCGATTGAGTGTGTAACGAGCGCGTAGATCAACCAGATATTGGTTAATGGCGGGATTGTCATAGTTGAATGAATGGAGCATGCTGGGCTTGTCTACACTAGAATTTTAGAGATGAAGGGATCTATGAAACATACAAGATTATTAAGGGATTGACACAGTGTAGGGGGGAAGATGAAACATGTTCCCGATGCTTGGGAGAGTACCCGAACCAGGGGGCCCACACACAATTTAAGAACAACGTCTGCATTTAGAACAGAGATTGGAAAAACGATTCCACCCAAGAGTTGTGAGTCTGTGGAAATGTCTTTGCCTCAGATGGCGTGGAGGCGGGTTCTCTGGATGTTTTCAAAAAGAGAGTTAGATAGGGCTCTTAAAGATAGCGAGTCCAGGATACGGGGGAGAAGGCAGGAACGGGAACTATTGGGGATAGATCAGGCACGTGATCAACGTGGAATGGCGGTGCCGTGGTTCTAAGCATACGATGCCAACTTCTAAATTTAGTATATCACAGTAAACATTCAACCCATATGTCCTGTTAACAAATGGGGTTAAATGCAATTTCTCTCCGTAACATACTCCTTGGGGTTGTTGCCAGGCGGCTATGCGCGCTGCGCACTGGTGCAGATCAGCGGCTGCCGGCGGGCTGGGTGCGCACATGCCACATTGGCAAGGTTGCCGGCGGGTCTGCGCCTGCGCACTAGGGTGGGGTGGGGTTGGGGGGGAGGCCCGGATGATGCGGGGCTTGCCAGCGAGCGGAACCGGCCTGGCGCAAGAAAGTGCCGCTGATTCGCTCGGCAGCCGGCCGGCCGCCCAGGGCTCTGGCCGGGCGTGGGCTGCGAGCTGCCGGGACTCGGCAACACCGGGGGCACTCTTGCGCCAGCGTTCACAACTGGAGGAACACCGGTCGCCGGCGGTGTTCCGTAACAAGCAATGTTTGGCTTGCCGAAACACGTAAAAATGTGTCAGTTCGCCGGACAAATAATACTGCGAATCCGGGAACACACCTTGCATCTCTTGCTAAAGGGCGGAAAGGCCTCTACCCCTGCACCGTATGATCTATTGCCTAAATGTGCTGGACACAAACACAGCGGTCAGAGCACATCTCATGTGGGAATGTGACGGGTACAGAGTGCTGAGTAACTCAGCGGGTCAGGCAGCATACCTGTGGAGAACGTGACAGGTGCAAAAGTGCCGCGGAAACAGTTTTTCCCATCGGCGGAACTGTTATTTTTGGCAATTAGGCAGCTTTTTTTTTTTCCCTGCACCTCGGTTGTCTCAACTCAATTTTTAAGTACCCAGCGCGCCGGACAGAACTGTGCAGAGGCTGTCTGATGCAGAAAAGGAGACACAAAGTGCTGAGTAACTCAGCGGGGTCCAGGCAGGGCAAGCGACTCCTGGAGAGAAGAATGGGCGACTTTTCGGGGCCGAGACCCTTCCTTTGGACAGAGGGATGGCACGGAAGCAGGGAAGGTGCCACAAAGAATCGCTCGTGGTCGCTGGATTCTATTTCAAATATTGGATTTCGATATTTAAAAATAAAAATAAATGCACCGACCATTTAACTACAGGTTACCAACATTTAATCGAGGGGGAATCGCTACAAATAACCTGCCCGCGAGAGGAGAGCAGCCCGGGAGTCCTTAACCATCATCTAAGATCTGGGAGGAGCAGGGGTAGGGTAGGGAGGGAGGGGGGGTAGTAGGGGGGAGACTTCTGGGAGAGAACAAAATACTTCGCCAAATGATACATTACAACAGACCCCAGAAATAACACGGGGGGGGGGGGTGGGGGGGGGGGGGGGGGGCCCA